>JAOXNR010053625.1:0-13878 GCA_028571225.1 Parsonsia alboflavescens | reverse complement strand
CCAGACAGATAGGGAATAGATTAGAAGATCTTTTGCATAGTAGATCAAAACGTCCAGATCCATTCCGCAGGACAAGATCTCCACGTATTCGTCATTCCAGGTATAGTTCTCGAACTCCAATGTGAAAATTTTTTTGAAATCCTGGGACTTTGGATTCGTTTCCCAGTGGATTCGGGATACGGTTCCCCTTCACTCTCCACCAAAAGCTGGGCTTTAGGCACCGTTTCGAAGGTGCGTAATCATGTCTAGCCGGGTGGTTGAACGCTTGTCGGCTGTGATTGGGTCATCAGGCTTTTTTATTTATTTTGTGTAGGGAAGAAAGCTAAGCCTTTTGTTTGAGTTTGCCACAGATGGCTCCAAAAGTGATGGGCTCAAAAGTAAACTCCGGGTCACCCCAAAACTATGATGACGTCAATCATTGCAATCTGAGAAGAAAGTAGAGATGGTCACCGGAGGAGGGCTGTGCCCTGGGAAGAGCTAGAATGCCTAAGTCAGTATTCTGAGAGTAATGGAGTGTAATCAATTCTCAAAAAAACTGTTCCTTGTCTGTAGACTGATTATGATTTGATTATATAAAAGAAATCAATTACCTTTTTGATTAGGGCTCTACTTTTACACAACAGTAGGCATTTAGAATAGTTGTGAGATTGTGCAGAATCCCACCAACTACTCCTAGAATTGTGGAGTTTCCCTTGGTTGGGATATAGGACCATTCACACCTCTGTCGAAAGCAACGAGCTCGTTAGACCAACTTCACAACATGTCCGTGTTCATCGAGAGTCTTGGCTATCTCTTCTGAGAGGTTATGTTGAGTGGCTGTAGGCTCATGGGGGTTGCTAGGAGTTGCACAGAGTTGGTCACGGGATGGAAGATGTATGAGAAAAGTTGGGAGTTACCAGGTCGTGGTCCTTGGTTTGGTGGTGCCTATTTTGAGCTCATTTAGGACGACGGTGACCTTGGAGGTCAATGGCAGTAGGTCGGGGCCTTGGGCCCATTTTTTTTGACTTCTGTCTGAGTCCTGCCTGTTTATGTTGACTTGTCCAGGTTGTACCCATTTCTCCCATCACCCATCAATTCACATAGATGGTTTGCATGTACAAAGCAGTCAAATTTAAGAATCCTTAATGGAAAACTACAACATGTAATGAAACTTCCTGACCCGTCCTTTCTTTGTGAAATTGCAACACTTAACAAAAGGACTATATAAATATATTATTATTATTATTATATAGAATAATATATATACGCTTCCAGAAGACTTAGATGGACTTAAGAATGGTTGGTTACATTAAAAGATAGCAAATTATTAGAACAATTGTATATTTCTTTTTCTTTTTTTTTTTCTTGGAGAGTGAAATGTTACTGATGGGACTCAAAATATGAACACCGGGTCGCCCTAAACTGTGATGACGTCAATCGACTGCAATCTGAGAAGAAAGAAGAGATTAGTCACCGGAGGTAGGCTATGCCCCGAGAAAAACTCTGATGCCTAAGTCAGTATTCCTAGAGTAATTAAGAGTAATCAGTTCTCAGAGAGACAGTCACTTGTGTGTTTTGTGAAACTGTCTGTAGATTGTGTCAGATTTAATTATTTAAAAGAGAGATCAGTTACGTCCTTAATCTGGGCTCTGCTATTACTTGACAATAGGTAGGTAAGATACTTATGGGATTGGAATCCCGCCAACTGCTCCGGAAATCATGGAGGATGTGCATAGATAGCAGAGTTGTTAACAAAATCACGATCAGATATCGTTTTCCTATTCCCTGATTTGATGATTTGATTGATCAATTACATGGGGTGACTATCTTTTCGAAGATAGACTTGAGGAGTGGTTATCATCAGATTACAATGCAACCTGGGGATGAATGGAAGATGGAGTTTAAGACTAGAGATGGTCTGTATGAATGGATGGTGATGCCTTTCGGGTTCTCTACCTCTCCAAGCACTTTTATGAGGCTGATGACTGTGGTTTTTCATCCTTTTATTGGGCAATTTGTTGTTGCTTATTTTGATGATATTTTGGTTTTTTGTGCTTCGATTAAGCAACACTTGCAGCATTTGAGAAGAGTATTTCAGGTCTTGAGGGAGTAGAAATTGTATGCCAACACCAAGAAGTGTCACTTTTTAACTAATCATGTGACCTTTTTCTATTACATTGTGTCAAGGGAAGGCATTCAAATGGATCCAGATAAAATCGAGGCCATTACGAATTGGGAGGCTCCGAAGAATATTCATGAGGTCTGCTGTTTTCATGGGCTAGCTTCCTTTTATCGAAGGTTTATTCAGGATTTAAGTACTATTATTGCTCCTCATAGATTGCCTGAAGGGAAGCAAATTTATGTGGAGCAATGAGGCAAATGTTGCATTTTAGTTGTTGAAGAAGAGGGCTACCGATACCCCAGTTTCAGTACTTCCAGATTTTAGCGAGGTTTTTGAGGTGCATTGTGATACCTCGGGCGTTGTTATTAGGGGAGTCCTGAGTCAGAAAAATAAACTTGTGGCTTTCTACAGTGAGAAGTTGAATGAAGCTATGAAAAGATATTCAACTTATGACTAGGACTTCTACGCCATAGTGAAGAGCATGGAGCATTGAAGGCACTACCTTATCTCGAAAGAATTTGTGATGTATTCTGATCATGAGGCCTTGAAGTACATTAATGGGTAGCATAAACTGAATGCAAGACATGCAAACTGAGGGAGTTTCTTCAGGCTTTCACTTTTGCCATTAAACATACGACAAGAGCCCTGAATAAGGTAGCAGATGCATTGAGCAAAGGACATTCACTACTATCTACAATGCAGGTGAGAGTTTTGGGCTTTGATTCTTTTAAAGATTTATATGTTGATGATCCTTCTTTTGGGAGTATTTGGAAGAAATGTGAAGCAGGGCCTTTTCAGTAGTTTATGATTGTGGAGGGTTATCTTTTTAAAGATAGCAGGTTATGTATTCCTCAGTGTTCTTTGAGGGAATCCATTGTTATTGAAAGTCATACTTCAGGTCTAGCTAGGCACTTTGGTGTGGATAAGAAGATGGTCTTGCTGAGTGAGCACCTTTATTGGCCACGAATGGAACGTGACGTTACTCGGTTTGTAGAGAGGTGTAGAATCTACCATTTGGTGAAAACCAAAGGTACCAATGCTGGTTAATATATGCCTCTACTTGTTCCCGAAGCTCCATGGGAGAATGTCAGCCTTGATTTCGTCTTGGGGTTGCCAAAAACATAGCGGATCAAAGATTCCATAATGATGGTTGTCGACATATTCTCAAAGATGGCTCATTTTATTCCTTGTAACAAGACCTTTTATGCTTCACAGGTTGCTTGATTGTTTTTGTACGAAATTGTCAAGTTACATGGAGTTCCCAAGTCCATAACCTCAAATCGTAATGCGAAGTTTGTGAGTCACTTTTGGCACACTCTTTGGAGGCACATGTGAACTAGATTGCAGTTTAGTTCTTCTCACCATCCCCAAACTGATGGACAAACCAAAGTTGTCAACCGAAGCTTAGGGAATTTGCTGCGAAGTTTGGTTGGAGATAGCCTGTGGCAATGGTACTTGGTGCTACATTGGGGTAGAATTTGCCTAGAACAGATCACGGAATCGAACTACAAGCAAGAGTCCTATTGAGATAGTCTATGGGCATAACCCAATTACTCCTCTAGATCTCACATCATTGCCAGTTCACAAGCAGTTCAGTTTAGAATGCAAATAAGCATGCCAAGCACATTAAAGAGCTATATTCATAGGTTCATAACCAAATCAACAAGCACAACATAAAGTATAAACAACGAGTGGATAAGCACAGGAAAAGAGTCATTTTCAAAGAGGGTGATCTAGTGTGGATATATCTCTGAAAAGAGCGTTTTCTAGCTAACAGGTTTGGCAAGTTGCAACCTAGAGCTGATGGACCATTCAGAGTTTTTGAGTGAATTAATGATAATGCTTTTAAGATCGAGTTGCCTGGTGAGTACAATGTATCCGAAACTTTTAATGTAGTAGATTTCTTACCTTACCATACTAATGAGGAAGAACCTGAGGAGATTGAAATCGATGAAGATGAAGCAGATTTGAGGGTGAATCTTTTCCTAGCAGGGCAGGATGATGCACCTATAATTGATAAACTCGGAATGGGTTGAAATTTGGCGGGCTGCTTGGAAACAAGCCAATTAGTCATACTCATCACATTTTAGCACGATGATGGACTTCGTGTTTTCTCGTTTCAGAGTCGTTTAGATGGTTTTTTGGGCTTTTTAAGTTTTTAGGTAGTTTCATTCTATTTTTGGTAGTGTTTGTTATTTTAGGCAGTTTCTATTATTTTTGCATCTCCTATCGCTATAAGTCATTTAGGGTTTTGTTATTAGCAGACCATTGTTTTGTTTTTGATTTCCATAATCATATTGAAAGAATGATTTGTTCCTCTTTCAAATTCTAATTCCTATTTAGTCAATTTTTTTTATTGCGTTTAGCATCAAATTGTTTCTTACGTTACAAGTGTTTTCTGCCATTTTAGTTCTAGAATTTGCACTACAAATAATTTTGTAATAGAATTTTCTTGGACCTTGACGTTAATGTGGGATATTCAAAACCACTCAGTGACCGTATATACTTAGGAGATTTCTCGATAGCCAACTCTGTCGATAGCAGAGAAAAAGAAAGTTAATGGGGAAAAATCACACCTAAAGTAACAATTCTCTTGCAATGAGGTCAAAATTTGAAGGTGCGTGTTGCAAACACATGCAAATTAAATCTTATCATATCCAAACAAATGTATTTTAGGGCAAGTAGGGTTGATCTAATTACAAAGAATTAAATTTAAATTTGATAAAAACCAATCAACAAATTAAAAAAAATTGATTTTGAAGATCAATTGATAAAAAGAAATTTAAAAATAACTTTAAAAGACAGAATTCAACTGAGAAAACTATTAATAAGAATCAATTTTTACGTCAATTTTTATGGAGTTAAATATTAATTTTTTTTTTTTTAAAGCAGTGTCAGGGTCAGGCTCTCGCACGTACCTCCACTGTTTGCTAGAAGCTGCAACTCATCAAAGTTAGAGTATATAGTAAGATTGAGTCGAACTCACAGCCTATGGAATAAAACATTTATTAAAAACAGTTAAGTAGTTCATTTTAAAATTACTCTCAAGAACACAATTCCTATACTATTAATTATTTTAATTCTTCAAAAAAGACAAACCTATCTCTAATAAAATATAGCGCAAGAGGGACACAGATAAAATAATAAAATTGCATTCAGAATGTAAGCATCATTTTCATCAAATTAAAAATAACAAATAAGATTTAATTATTTGGGGTCTATTTATGTGAATAGAATGTAATTTGGATTCCATTAGGTATGATCTATTCGCTAAATTGGATTCCTGTTAATTAATTACTTGATTAAACAATTTTGGAATTGTGTAAATCAAATTACATGTAATTAAAAGACTTTTATTATGTGTGATTCAAGTTGGTGATAACCTTATGTCTAATTCAACTTAGTTTAATCTTTTTTTAACGTAAGACTTAGATCTTTGATTAAGTTATGGATTATATTTCTTTCCAAAAAGAATTAATCTAATTTAAGATAGATTAAATCCACTGCTTAATTATATTATTGATGATTTTCCCCGTAAAGCATGATCTATGAATTGTTCTTTTAGTTTTCTTGTTAGAAAAACCCACTGTTATGGTGGGTGGTTTGGCATATATAAACAGAAAAAATACAATAAAGCAGGTGGAGACAAATCCACTTCCTACACGAATGTTTCCAACAAAGTAAACTAATGCACTTGAGTATAAGGGAAACAATCTTTGTCTTAGTGCATTAAGCCTCGAACAAAACTTGGAAGGTTTGTGACCAAATACGGAGAAAAAATGGAAGTGGAAGAACAAGTGAAATTGGTAAGACTAACAGCTACCATGTTTGCTTCACGAAGAATATGACGCACCTCAAATGACCCTTGAGAAAGAAGCCACTGAAGTTTATCACCACGTGATTATAACTAATGTCTAAACATATTCTGATACCTTGTAGCAAAGCCTGAATCTCTACTTGATTGTTAGTAAAAATGAAATGTGTTGATAGAAAGCATGAATAAAATGCTCATCCCTTCTTCTAAGGACCCCTCCAATAGAAGATATCCTTAGATTTCCTCTAGAAGCTTCGTTAACGTTTGAAATGAAAGACCCTTGGAACTCCTTTGGCCACCGATTGACAGATGGCCCTTTAATCATTCATTGTCTGTTCAAAGAGATTGATGAGGACAAATACAGAGAACTTTTATGAAAATTGATAAGTTGCCCCAAACAATCTTGATAAAATCCAAGAAAATCCATTAAATTAACCAAACAGTTCTTTAAGCCCCAGGTAAAAATTATTATATCATCAGCAAAGCTCAAGTGTGAAATCAGAGAACCAATCCTATCTGGAATGAAATCGCCTATAGTTCCATCATACAATAACTTATTCAAACCTCGGGAGAGAACTTCCGCAGCTAAAATAAACAATGTAGGAGAGAAATAACTGCATAGCCTCCCATTAATTGTAACTGAAAACTTGTTTAAAGTCAAACAATTACGAATTAAGTTTATGAAGTGAGCACTAAAGCCAAATTTCTTCAAAACCTCCAACAAATAAGACCAGCTCACTCTATCATATGCTTTCAACATATCTAACTTCATAATCATATTTCCCCTAAAACATTTCTTATTTAGGGAATGAACCAAATCAGACGCAAGTAAAATATTATCACCTATATTTCTCCAAATAAAACCCCCTTGATTTGAGCAAATCAAATTAATAAGCAGAGTGGCCAATCTGGAAGATATTACCTTCGAAGTGAAGTTACATAGGCTGATGGGTTGAAAGTCTGCAAATATCTCCAGATTATCCACTTTTGGTATTAAGACAGTTTGGGTGGAAATGAACTGCCATGTCATGCACACTCCAGCCCAAAAGTCTCTCACTGCTTGCAACATATCATGGTGAACTAAATCCCAAAATGAGGTAATAAAGATGCCGGGGAAACCATCCACCTCGGGAGCGCCATTTGAATCCAACGAGAACATTGCAGCCCATACTTCTTCGATAAAAGGGAGAAGTTGCAGCTTTTGATTTTCAACATCTGAAATACCTATTGGGTAGAAATTCTATTTCTCTAATTACCTACGAAAAGATGATCAGAGGTGGTTGATAGATTCGAGTAGAAGGAATTAGTTGTTGTTTTGGTCTCATCAAGTAATGAGGTGACTGTAAGACCAAAGGCAGTAACGCTGGTTCATATTTGCTTTTGGCTGTCCCAGTGGCACCATGGGAAGATGTCAGTCTTAACTTTGTTCTGGGATTGCCCAAGACACAACGAAATAGAGATTCAGTGGTGGTGGTAGTAGATAGGTTAACAAAAATGGCGCATTTTGTACCCTGCGACAAGACCTTTGATGCTTCATAGATTGCTAGCTTATTTTTGCACGAAATTGTTAAGTAACATGGAGTTCTGAAATCCATCACTTGTAACAGGGATGTTAAGTTTGTGTGTCATTTTTGGCCCACTGTTTGGCGTCAAATGGGATCCAAGCTACAATTTAGTTCTTCATACCATCCTTAGACAGATGGGCAGACTGAGGTAGTCAATAAAAGTTTAGGGAATTTGTTGCATAGTTTGATTGGAGATAATATGTGGCAATGGGATTTAGTTTTGCCTGAAGCGGAGTTTGCTTACAACAGGTCTGTGAATTGCACTACAGGGAACAGTCCTTTTGAGATTGCGTACAACAGGTCTGTGAATTCACTACATAGCATAAACTATATACGAAAGCTATCTAAAATGGGAAAATTATAAGATTTTTGAATATGAAATAGCAGCTAATTAGTCTAATGTATGATGCCACCATTGTTACTCGACTCCTCAGCATAGACAAAAGCACATCGTGCAGACCAAATCTTATAAGACTTTGGGTCTCATCAACCGATTTGGGTCTCCTCATTAAAATCTCTTGTATTCACTTGTTTATTGCGTTCCGTTTTGATAGATCATAAATTTTCACTTCCCCCTTTTTTTTAAAAAAAGAAAGAAAACAGCCTATGATGGCGGGGGGTTTGGGTGAACTCTACCTGTTTATTAGAAACTAATTAAGAAAATTAGGGGACATAAAGAACCTTACTCCTCAGTGGGTGGAAATCAATCCACTACATAAAAGAAACTATAATAAAAAATTATTTAAAATGGGAAAATTATAAGCTTTCTGAATGTAGAACAACTGCCAGTTAATGTTATTTATGATGCCACCACTATTACTCGACTCCTCAGCATGGACAAATGCACATAGTGTAGACCAAATCTCATGGCAAATCAACAGAGGGATGAATTTGGAAATAATACCCAATCTCTTCTCTTGGGAATTCTAGCTATGTAGGCAGTCGTTTAGAAAGTGCTGAGAGCTATGGATGCCACTAGTGATATCAAACACACAAGAAAAATGAAACCAAACTTCCATTGCTATCTTGTAGGAACCAAACAAGTGATTCAATGTTTCAGCAGGACACATAAAATGTCATTCGAAAGCTAGACTGAAGCCCATATATGTGCATATGTCATCTATTGCAAAAAATTTCCAAGACAGATGCCACAGAAATATTGATCAAGAAAGGAGAATTTTCGTGTGAAAATAATAAGCATGAATTTCTGATGCAACCGAATCCTCCTTTGCCAAAGATGCTAAACAATCAGATAGCTGAAAATTCCCATTAGATGACTGCTTGCACAAATAAGTATCCCTCAAATTCCCTCCTTCCAAAGGAAAAGAAAGAATTGAGGTCTACAGACCAGTTGCAAGCAATTTCTGTACCTCTTTTGTTTGCCATTGTCTCTGAAAAATTTGCCCATTAACTCTTATATCAAATGGAATATCAAACTAAACTTTATCTGCAATGATGGAAGAATAATATCGAAAAGTATGACTAAATAGAAGAAAAGCTTGAAAAATTGCGAAAAACATACAAGTTTTCGAAAAAACGACCAATGTCGAAAATTTTTAATTAATCAAAAGCGGTCGAAAACAATGAGAAAATAAATATTTAAAGCCAAAACAAACTTTAAACCTAATCGGAATCGAAAAGTAAAGAAATTGCAAAAATACCCCTAGAAAACAATAAATTACACACCTGCCACTTAAAAACTAAAAAATTACGACAATGCCACTGAAAACAGAACAATGCCCCAAATTCCATCAAGACTACTCCGGATGGCCGAAAAATGCCTTGCATCACATCTTTGCAGTGACTTTTGATCGTTGGGCCATTCCGGGTCACCCGGACAAATTTGAGCCCGATCCAACCTCATATCAATCACCTCGGGAATCGTGCCCGACATCATGCAATCCTTCCATTGCCCAGCCATTACTCATGCCAAAAGGAGAAGTTCTCTTGGCCTAATTTTACAGCTATAAAGGGTTCCACTATGTCTGCAATTGATCCTAGCCGTTTCCATACGCTTGTACCCCTATGAAACATAGCCTTTCCCATTTGAAAATCATTTTTCAATTTAAGACGATCAGACCATAATGATTTCATAGTATGAAAGTTCCACCACAATTTCATGCTATTGGCTTGGACAAAATGAGATAGGGTTACATTCAGACCACCCCTTTCATAAGGCAAACAAATTTGCTTTCAAGAACACCAATGCGTATTATGACCATGGTCCTAATCACCCCAAAAGAGCTGAGCAAAAAAAGAGTTCCAATTGTGATATGACCTGCTACAGAGGATTCAAGACAACAAGATAGTAAGTCGACATAGCTGATAGAACAAGTTTAATCAGTACAAGTCAACCTCTAGGGGAAAGATACTTCTCTGCCACTCATTAATTCTGTATTTAATTTTGTTAACCAGAGGTTCAAAGTAGGAAATCTTCATTCTTCCTGGGAAAATTGGACAACCCAAATAAACAATAGGAGGTTTCCTAATACCACAATCAGTGATTCCTTAAAGCATTTCTTGGCTTTGCAAAGAAGTTGATGAGGACAAATACATGGAAATTTTATGAAAATTGATATGTTGCCCCAAACAAGTTAAGCATCAAGTTAAAATGATTTCTTGATAAAAGCCAAGAAAATGCATCAAGTTAACCAACCCCTTTTTTAAACCCCGAGTAAATATTATTGTGTCATCAGCAAAGCTCAAGTGTGAAATAGGAAGACCAATTCTATTTGGAATGAAATTACCAATAACTCCATCATACAATAATTTATTCAAACCTCGGGAAAGGACTTCCGTAGCTAAAATGAATAGCATAGGAGATAGCAAATCCCCTTATCTTACTCCCCTACTTGAAGAGAAATTACCACACAGCTTCCCATTAATTGTAACTGAAAACTTATTAAAAATCAAACAATTACGAATCAAGTTTTAGAAATGAGCACCAAAGCCAAATTTCTTCAGAACCTCCAACAAATAAGACCAGCTCACCCTATCAAACATATGTAACTTCAAAATCATATTACCCCCAATACATTTCTCATTTAGGGAATGAACAAAATTAGAAGCAAGTAAAATGTTATAAGCTATATTTCTCCCCTAAATAAAAACCCCCTTGACTTGAGTAAACCAAATTATGAAGTAATGTGGCCATTTTGGTAGAAATTTCCTTCCCAATTAAATTAAAAGTGAAATTGCAAAGGCTGATTGGTTTGAAGTCTGCAAATGTCTCTGGATTATCCACCTTTGAATTAAGATTATTTATGTGGAAGTAAACTGTTGTGGCATCACGAACACTAGCCCAAAAGTCTCTCATTGCAAGCCACATATCATCTTGAACTGAATCGCAAAATATGGTAAAGCATATGCCTGGAAAACCATTAACCCCGGGAGTGCTAACTAAGTCCAATGAGAAGAATGCAGCCTTTACCTCTTTGATAGAAGGAAGAACTCGGAGCTTCTGATTTGTAGCATTAGAAATGCCTGATGGAATATATTTGATGAATTTCGTAGGGTCCTGGAAACAGCCTCGATCAGCAACAAGTAATGTCGAAGGAAACCTCTCAACTTCCTTTTCAATCTCAGGCATGGCAGTAAGCCATCGTCCATCTTCTAGTTGAATTTTCTGGATGTTCATCCTAGATTTTCTGGTATACCAAAAGATAGAGAAATATCCTGTGTTACCTTCACCGTCCTTTAGCCATTTGACTCCTAATTTTTGTCGCCAATATATCTCCTCATTCTTTAAATGGTAAGCAAGATTTGCTTTGGCTTTGTGTAACCTTTCTCATGTCTCTTTTGAAAACCATGACATATACTGCTCTTCTGCAATAGAGACCTCACTCTCTACCTGCTGCACATTTGAAAACAAATTGTCTAAACATTCTTTATTCCAAGTTTTCAAAACCAGTTTTAATCTCTACAATTTAACAGCCATAATCTGCATGCCATCCCCCTCTACCCTTTGTTGCCAAGAGTCCCTGACCATGTCTCAAAAATTCTGATACCTTAACCACATAGTCTGAAATCTAAATAACCTTGCTCCCTAATTGATTTCTGGTTACGTGCAATTAATAAATAATAGACAATGATCCAAAGGGAACTTCTGAAGATGTTCAACTACAGTGCTTTGAAAATAACTCTGCCATGCATCATTAACCAGAACTCTATCCAATCTCCTCCAAAGAGGTGGAAATGTAGATCTATACCATTTTTAAGGGCTCCCCACAAAGGGCAAATCCAGTAAACCACAAGACTCTATGCAATCATTAAACTCCCTCATTGGACGAGAAGCTGGTGGGGAGTCTAGAGTCTCATCCAGACTTCTTACTACATTGAAATCTCCCCCAGTCAACCATGGACCAACCACTTTAAGAACAATCTCATTCATTGCTCACCACAACTCTCTTCTAATGAGATAGTCACAAGCTGCATATAGAAATGAAAATGCACAAGTAGTCTCTAAACCTATGAAATTGTCCACACAACAAGAAATCATTTGATTCATATCATTGATGACATTCACCATTATATCTGCTGTCCAGAAAAGCCATATATTCCCATTAACATTTGAGTAACAATGTGGCATCTTCAGTATAAAAGCATAAGTGGAAATTTTTGAGGAGCTGATTATTAGCTCCAAAATAGCTATCATCATAGGCTTATAGATTAACATATGATTACGTAACTTATCTACAGAGGCGTTGTGCCCAATTCCTTTGATATTCCAAATCAATACCTTCATCATATTGACTGACTTGAAGTGGCACTATGACGGGCTTGAAACCGTGTTACCATAGCTGAAGGTGGAATAGTCTTCTTCTTCCCATTATTTGGAGGAGCTGATTGTGTCTCACCTTCCTGTAAAATAACTTCTGGATTAAGTCCTTGGGGAGTAATAGCAAACCGGGCATGAGTGTCTGCACGCATTGGATTAATGTTATCCTGATTTCCTGAAGATTGGCTATCTGAAGCCGTTGTAGAGTGGTCTGTTGCAGGTGCTGTAGGAGTTAGGTTCTAACCACTATGAAGCTTCTCAACAACCACCTCTGCATGGTCAGGGTTTACTCGGCCCTCTTCCTTATCCGATAAAATATATGTTGCCTGATCAGCTTGAACAACAGGTGATTCAATGACTTTCTCAACAACAGGACTCGCTGATGGAATCTCCTGACCTTCTTTGCTTGATGGCTGCTTTCCCTGCTCCATAGGGTTTACTGTATCCTCTAAATTCCTTCGATTAGAGTCTTCTAGTGATGAAACAGGTTTATCAGCGACAACATCTTTAATTTTGCATATGTTAAATTCTTCACCAGTGGCTCTTGAGTTTGTGATGGTCTTGGCTGTTTTTCAACATTCCTCCCTGGATTTTTTTTTTCCCTTCTCCTGCACCTATTTCAAATTGGGGTTCTTAACATGACATTCCTCTTGTGTGTGACCAATCTTCCAGCAGAAGCCACAATACTATGTAGAATGTTCATAAATGATGTGTTGCCAAAAGCCAAAATCTTCTTGATTAATCTAGAGTCTTTTCGGATGATTTTTCATTAAGTCGAGTTCCACACAAACTCTTTCAATGCTAGGGCAAGATATTCTAGCAGTCGGTGTGTCAATCTTCAGCGGTCGGCCAATCACAGAGGCGAAGGAGTAGAGTACTTCCTTTCGGTAGAGATGGAGAGGTAAATCTGGAAAGGAAATCCAAGAAGGAACAACAGAGGGCTCCTTTTTGACATGAAACTGTGGGGACCATTTAAGGATTGTCATTAACATGCCATTCAAAGTTCATACTCTTTTAATCCATAATCTGCATAATCCTCTTCGTGGCTAAGAGGGATCAATACATGACGAGCATCAATCAGACCAATTGTGCAGGCTCCTCTTAATCTAGTAGTCTAAATTTCTTTCCTTTTTGTCTCCAATGATGGTTTCCCAAATGAAAATTTTCCTACCAATGCAAGCTAAATGGGATTGAAAGATGATCAATTGCCTCTTTAGAAAAGAAGAATGTAGGTTCTCCTTTGTAGGATTGAGGCCTTATGATTTGAAAATTCGATTCCAGTTGTGAATCCTGCTTGAAGAGGCATGAAAAGGAGTTTGATCTCCATGGACGGCTGATCCTCAACTGGCGGCGGCCCAGCCGCCATTTTGCTTGAAGAAGAACGTGTGTTACGGTAGGACTCTAGAGAGAGAGAGAGAGCCATGAGAGAAAAAACTAGTCATACACTCAAACTTTTCAAAAAATCATAAATTTTTTCAAAAAATTTTTACTATTTTATTTACTTATTTTCCCAAAAACTTACAAAGAAGATTGACGGACATATAATTACAAATAAATCTTATAGAATCTTAAATTGCAATCATTATCTAAAATAAAAGAATTATTCTAGAAAGAAAAGAAT
>JAOXNR010053624.1:0-13879 GCA_028571225.1 Parsonsia alboflavescens | reverse complement strand
TTGTCCTTCAGACAGTGCATTGACTCATTCAAGTATACTCAGCCCGTTGTCAGTGTTGATTGAACTCACATGAGAGGTGTTTTCAAGGGCAAGCTCCTTATGGTTGTCATAGCCGATGCTAATGGTCACGTTCTACCTCTCACAATTGCTTGTATTGATGAGAAGACCAATGACTCATGGGGTTGGTTTTTGCATTTAGTGCGAAAGTATGTCATTGGGTGCCAGACGGTTGCATTTCTAATATCTGATAGGCACATCGGGATCCTATATGCTGTGAACATCAACCCTCTGTGGCAACCTCCATTAGCACACCATAGATATTTTTTACAACATGTCCAAAGAAATTTTCATACCAAATTCAAGGATTAGACTCTAAAACTATTGTGCTGGCAAACTGGATGGGCACGACAAGTCACTAAATTCAATGTTGTCATGTGTCACATAGGGCGTGCTAACTTTGCTACTGCAAACTGGTTGATGGGAATCGGGGTGGAAAAGTGGGCACTGTGTCATGATGGTGGATGGCGGTATGTTAACATTACCACCAACATCTCATAAGTGTTCAACGGGGTCATGAAAGGTGTTTGTGTACGACCTGTAAATTCTAAAGTCCATGCCACTAAATGCATGACATTCTTTAATGACCATCTGAGGAATGCCATGCGGATTGAGACGCCATGTTCAACTAGGACATGGGAGAGGTACAAAAAGTGAGAGATCAAGGTAGGTGAACACCACATCATGCTTTACGTTCTAACAGGTCGTATTTATGAGGTCACTCCACCCTACGACATGTCATATAGAATCCGAAACATATCCAAGGTGAACTCGGACATGGGAGTTTTTGATTGCTATAAATGGACCATCTTTCACATGCCTTGTTCACATGTAACAGCCGCATGCATGGTGGATGGCACGGACCCAACGACTTTTTGCTCCGAACGATGGATAACGAAGTATTATCGAATGACATATGAGAGTGGATGGAGACCGATTCCACACAAGGCACACTGGCAAGAGATCCCTCTTGCATTAACTCCATACCCGAGTCTAATTACAACATTCAATCGACCCGGTAGAAGCAAGACTGAAAGGATCTGAAATGAGATGGATCAAAATGTACCAAGGCCATGAAAGTGCTCCTTGTGCCACCAATATGGCCACAACAGGCTGACATGCCTTTCAAGAGACCGAAATGCAGGCTAGGAATGATTTGGAAAATAATGTTATTTTTTTAATATTATGATATACCTTTGTAGGTTGAATACATTACTTGTTGACTTTATTGAACAATTATTCATTGATAATATAATTTGAACACCATTTTACATGACTTTAGTAGGGACCATCACTTGCACTTTATTTTTTAGGGGAACAATGAAGTTCTATGAGAAATGGACATCGGACATGTTATTCAAGGCAATGGGATGCTCGTGGGTCTTGGATGATGCTTTCACATACTCTTCAGACCCTACAAAGAGATACAACGCAACGTATATGTGAGTTATGCATCTGGAATGGACTCATCACGTGTACCTACACCAAAGGCTTCTAAGCGCCTTTAAGAGTTAGGGCTAAAATGACCAAAGCAATATACCTTTCTAATGCCTTTGGACACTCCACGGTTGTTTGAGAAAATGCTTATTCTTGTTCGAGAGGAAAACAATTGAATGCATATACCCGAGGAGAAGCTAGGCTGAGCACGTTGAGATGGAAGGAAGAAGGTGACCTACGACTGTCTTTTAATTCATGTCCATTACGTTTGTTTTTGTTACATGTATTATTTTCCTGCAACACTAATTGAGGAATTTAATGATCACGAATTTAGACAAAAGTAATAAATACGAATCTTAGCACCAAATAGTACACCACAAATGACAAAGCTTCAATGGAAGTAAACAAGACTGAGTTAAAAAAAAAAAAAAAAAAACACAAAAACTGAAACATGAAAACTTCTTAATCTTCGCCAAGCACACATACCACACACACCTTCTTTGTCTTTGTCAAACACCACACCATCCAAAGTATATTCAGGGTAGCACAAAATATTGAGAACCTCATCACTTGCAAGTTCTTGACCAGCTACATGTGCTCGTGTCATTTGCCAACCTCACGAGGTGGTATCGACATCTACGCAATAACGTTCGGTTGTTCTCTAGTTTTATTCGTTGAATGGCCTACCTGTATTGATTCCGATTGTTTCGATGCATTTGTACACTCTGTCGACAAGGAACGGGAGCACCATTCCCTTTCACGGTGCACCCATTCCCTTCATAACCTGCAATAATACTGAGGTGTGTTAGTCTCAAACAGTGCTTGATAATTGTTGTCTGTTCTTTCTGGAAAAATCTAGTTCACCGAGTAGCCATTGTTGTCACTCATTTTTCGTGTTCTAGGATTTCTCCAATAAGTTTTTAGTTGGTGGCTTTGGTTTTAAAGAGAATTTTAGGGGCGCTTGACAACTCATCTTCCTCAAGGTCTGTTTGGTCACTAGATCAATCAATGAAACATCAACATCAAGGCCAGGCTAGGACAAGCTATAACGCACAAGTCACGTGAACACTTACATGTCATGTCAATATCATTACCTGTTATTTTGTTATTATTTGCATGAGATGTATATTTTTACTATTACATTATTCCTTTTTTAACCATAGCTAGATTGTTGTTGTTGCTCCCGTGGTTCGTTTAATAGGCCATCTAGTTCTCGCTCCGCTACCTAAATGGTGCCGACAGAGGATTATGTGGAGTTGATGACAGAGTCAGTGGCCCAAGCCAAGAGAATTGAGTGGTTGGAAGCGACGGTGATGCAGCATACTACGACCACTGCTTCCAGAAGCTCCAAGTCATGGAACGAGAGCTTGAGCAATGTAGGGAGAGTTCAAGTCACCTAGTTTGGAAGGAACTAGAGATTGAGTAGCTACGCACCCTTGTCCCTAGGTCAATCGAGATGGAGGACGAGGCATCTAGTCAACCCAGATCACCTCGTTAGTTACTTTTCGTGTTTCACCCCTATACTTTACTAAAACTTGAATATTCAACTCTATTATTATATACTCTTTCATGGATAGCTGTACTATTTTACTATTGTTTTAATGATTATGATTTAGCCCATTTAAGTTTGAATCTATTATTATGATTTACGAATCTAGATTATAAACTTATAATAGTGCACGGTTGTACCTCATGAACTCATAAGACTATAAAATTTAAATTATACCCTCGTAAACTTATTTTAGTGTACTTTTTCACCTTATAAACTCATAAGACTTTAGAAATTAACCTTGTAAGAAAGAAAGAGTAGAAATACCCTTAATCAATAAAAAAACATAAAAGATTACAGAATCCTCTTAACCTCAAAAACTCACACCATGTGCTAATACAGAATACAAGTACCAAGTTACTTCAAAGTAGATAAAAACTAACATCTTATTGACACCAATCTTTAGAAGATCGCTACCAGACTAAGAGGAGCATATTAGAGACTATACACGTGCCACTATATTGTACCTATAGGCGGAGCATTGCTCTGCAATCATTCTTCAGGATACCGAGAGGCAAGATGATCAGCTTGGGGTGCAAAGGGCAAATTCAGGCTACTTTTGAGCACAGTTAGACCCGCGGGTGGTGGAGTTGATAGACAGAGCAGGCTTTGGTGGAGTCTTACGGATGGGCAGACATCCAGTTGATGCTAGGCTGTTGGCAGTATTGGTCTAGCATTGGAAACATGAGAACCACACATTCCATCTACCTATAGGAGAAGTAACTATTATGCAATAGGACATCAAGGTTTTGTGGGGCCTACAAGTTGAAGAAGAAGCTCTAACAGGGATCAAGACACAGCAGTCAATAGCTGCATGGAAGGAGTATTGCCAGGGCTCACTTAGATTCACCTTGCCTACGAGGTCTTTTGAGGGTAACACTATTTTGGCAACGACCATACACAAGCAGATCGACCTTGGTCTTCCAGAGGTTGCTAAGCCTATTCGAGTAGCACAATTCACGTAGCTACTTCTACTTGTGTTGTTGGGCGGAGATTTGTTTGCCAACAAGTCTAGCAACAAACTCCGTCTTACCAACCTAGACCTCATCCATGACTTTGATAGGTGTGCTCAATATAGCAAGGGGTCTGTAATCTTGGAACATCTCTACAGGAGTTTATGTTGTGAGAACAAGAAAGGCAAGAAGGATGTATTTGGTGCAGTCATGTTATTTCATACATGGATCTAGGAGTGCTTTCCTATATTCAAACTAGTCTCCGTGGGCCCTCATCAAGATCACAGGGCTGGTGCACCACTTGCTGTTATGTGGTGCTAGTGGCTCAATCAATCTAGGACTCTGACGCACACCCTCAGGTCTTATCGAGATCAGTTAGATGGTCTCCGGCCTAGCTGACGCAATACGGATATTATGGTGGAAAAAAAAATATTGAACCTCAATTGTAAACAACTTCACTCGAAAGCTTTATTACAGAAAAAAGGGGAATCAAGAATAAAACGATAATATTCTTAAGACACTATGAGAAACGAATTTTATTCACTGAAAACTCAAAACTTCAGGAAAACAACAATGTCTCTGAAAACAAAGGCATTAAATAAACCCTAGAACAAAAATTAGAAAATTACGAAAAGACCCCTAAAGTTTCTAAAAGGCCCAAAAGTCCATCCAGATGACCCCGGATGGCTGAAAAACGACTTACTGTGAGTATTGTTCCCTAGACTGTTCCGGATTGACCCGTCAAATTTGAGCCCATTCTGACTCTCTTGCAACTTTTCAGTTCTTACGATTCGACTCCAGAAACTTTTCCGATCATCTCCGATTGTTTTGAAACTTCTCCTGCAGCCTCTTGGACCTACGTTGGCCCTCTTGAATATCTTCGTGGGCCAACTCTGCGTCACTAGTCAGGTAACTTAACTTGTTTAATAGGTTAATATATATTTTACCTCACGAATTTAGTCTGTTTAACATTTTTTTCTTTTCACCTTTTATAATGTGTGTGGACTCCTAATACGGATGTGCTCGCAAATCTACTTCTCATTCGCACTACAGGACAGGGGATTTGGAGATCTAGGTGCCCCTTGATCTATTAAGCTACAGTGGAGATGCATCATCGAGACAGAGTCATGAGCTAATTCAGTTTATTGCAAAACAATCGGTATCAGGCAGCGACAGGCCTTGCCGTTCACATGGATCAGAGACGGGGTGACCTGAGATGGGACTTCAATATAGTCCATTCAATCTATGTTGGCAAGTGGACCCACAGAGATCTCCATGTGGTCAATGGACATCCGACTAAGGCGCTTGGAGTTTTAGATGATGATTATAGATGGTATGATAGGGTTACTAATCCCTTAATAGGCAACCCAAGCAAATGGTGAATATCAGTGAGTGGCAGCTGAGATAGAACATGCGGTACGTTTATGTTTGCTATCTCATATCAAGGACATTTCATGTTTTTGTTTGCTAATGTATTTTTTGTTTGACGCAAGTGAGTGGCTTGGTTGACATAGTAGGGACAACAAAGCGTGAGGAGAAAACTTCTTCCCCTAATAGTCAAGGATTAGCCAAAGCTTTGCCAGGAAGGCTAGGTAATTGCTGCAGTTCCTCGGGCAAGATCTCACAGGATGTCATTTGGGCAGACAACTTCTCTATGTGCAGCCACCGCAGCCCCCACCACCTGATAGAGCTTGTCGATGCAGGCAAGGGGGTAGGGTAGCACATGATGAAGAGTCTGCAGCTGCAAACCCAATACCACCAACATCTATCCAGGAGAAGTGTCCTCCGTCTGACGAGCTTGAGCTGTCTCGTGCATGTTATATGGCGACAGCACATAATTCCAAACCTATTGGTTTCATGGATTACAGTGGTGGAGCTACTAGGTTCACCCAATAGAGGAGCGCCGGCCATGATGCATTCCAAATGCCCGTACGTCTTGATAGATATCAAAGAGCTATCAAGACATTGGAGAACTCATTTAAACTACCATATGAGGACAAGAGAAGATTCAAGTTCAATTCTAAAGAAGATGGAATTAGAGCTTCAAATGGAGATGCAATGAATGGATTGAAGATTCATGCATATAAAGACTTATACTTCAAGTATAAGAATGATACTTTGAAGATGAAAGAAGCATTGATCACATTAGTACAAGAAGGGAAAAGTTGCTTGATTTCCCAACAATCTTTGAAGAACAACCACTAATGGATGAAGAGTAGCCAAAGAAGGAATTCAACTTGTGGATGATAGAAGACATCAATGAGGAGTGTACAATCAAGGAACAAGCCATTGGGAGCTTTGGTAATCAAGATGAAGAGCCTTGGAAGGCTTGGGAAGAAATTCGCATAGTGCAAAATGAGTGTGGTGCGGAGATGGCACAAGCAAGCATCGGATACGGCAAAAGAGCACCATCCGGAGCTCTACAATAACTAGGATATTTGGAAAGAAGTTGAATCTTATTCCTATGATTATTTTGAGGATATGGTACGTATGGTCATTCAAGTTGAAAAACACTTGAAGAAGAGGAGAAAGTCAACACATGGGCAGTCTTATGAAAACTCAACTTATGGCACTTCTTCAACATCTAAGGTGCAAGGTGCTTGTTCAAAAGAAGAGAAATCCATTCCCAAGGAGTGAAAGTTGAAATCCAAGCTGAGTGAAAAATTGCCAATTAAAGAGATTCCTAATCAAGTGAAGCAAGTTGTTGAAAATGAGAGTCTTCATGAAGGGAATGAACAAATGAAGACCTTCAAGAAGCTAACGCAAAAGATTGATGTAATAATGGAAAAGATGGAGGAATATATTAGATGGAAAGAACTTGAGGTGAAAAATAAGAGTGTCATAGAGGGAAAAGAGATTAGTGTCTTTGAGAGGCAAGAATTGAGTGAACAAAAAGAGAGCTTTCATGAAAAGAAAAAGGGAATAAGGGTGTCGTGGTTCTCAAAAAGAGCAAAGAGGATTTTATCCCCATTTCTAACATTGAACATTCATTATCTAGTTGTCTTGTTCCTAATTTTTAGGTTATTAAAGGAGTAAACAAGATGAAGGAGGACAACGACAAAAGAGAGATGAATGCTAAGTTAAGTTGGTACATTTATCTCTACACTTGGTGATAGTTTGTTGAAATTTGAACATGCAAGATTCATTTCTTTGACTAAGTGTGTGTTTAGAGATGCTTATGATGTTCATAAGCAAGGTGCTATATTGAAATTTCTTGGTCATGATGATTTCTTATTTAGAGAAAGCATGTCTTATACTTCTTTGAGTTTAGTGACAGCTTTTATGGATTTTGAGTTTGTGATGGAATCACTTGTGAAACAATATGCTTTTGACTATGTGTCCGATGAGTCAAGACAAATCATATATGATGAAATTTATAAGCATGTTTATTCTTTGCTTGGTCAAAATGCTATGCTCATGCCTATGGATTCTATGTGTGAATTGTTGATACTTGATATTCATGAGAATTACTTGGAGTCACATTCTTTGCAATTGGGATACTTGAATGTCTTGTTCAAGCATGGCTTTGGAATATACATGAATGAAATTTCAAAGTTTCTATTGGATGATCAATTATTGTGGATATTTGATATTACCATCCTTGATTCAAACTTCTATCTTTGTGGTACAAAGTTTTTATTCCTTGTTGATTCTAAGTCATTGATTATCTTGTGTGAAATCTATTTCATTTTTTGTGTGAGTAGAAAGTCCAAGCTTATTGAGAATCATTGATTGTTGAACATTTGTGAAGAAGCTTGTGAATTTCGTGATACTGTGCATAGAGAAGGTACTTTACATGTTCTTGACTATTTTAAGCATGATGATTTCTTTGATTTGTTGAAACTCAAGAATCACTTGGGAGCATACTTGTTGAATTCTTGTGATAGGGTATATCAATATCTTGCAGAGAAATTGATCTTTGGTGAAGGTGATAGACTTCATACTGATGAAATCTATGTGCTATATATGCGTTTAGTCTCTATTTGGCATGTTTGGCGGAACTACTTGATGATTTGGATTATGTTTTGTGCCATGAATAGAGATATGATGAGATTTTGGAAATCTTTGACATATCACCTGTTTTTAGAGAAGCATAATGATGTCCATCTTGATAATTTGATGAGATTTAGCATATGTGAAGAATATTCACCTATTCCTTTTATACATTTGTTCAATGCTTTTGATGGAGGAAATATACATGCTATGTTAAGGGATTATGTATTGAGTTTATTGTGCTTGAATACAAGACACAGAGAACCTTTATTTCATGGTTTATGGGGACATAGACCAATGGGAATTATGTTTTGTGCTTTAAATGATAGAACCTTGTTTCTTGTTGCTTTAAGTGGCCAGTATTCCTTATCTATTCTAATAAGCATATTGAAGGAAAGGAGCAATACATATCTATCAAACAGAGATCACCAGCCCAAAAGAATTGTATGGTAACACTTTATCAAGTTCTATCTTCTGTTAAAGATGACTTGAAGTTACTTGGTAAGTATTCTTTTGATTCTTCAATCCGTGTTAGTGATCATTCCCTTTTCTATGTATGACTTAAAGATTCGAAGTCGAATCCTTTTGAGTTGTGGTTGAATGATGGATATCAAGGAGCTATTAAAACATTGGAGAACTCATGGAATCTACCATATGAGGAGAAGAGAAGATTCAAGTTCAATTTTAAAGAAGATGGGGTTAGTGCTTCAAGGGGAGATGCAATGAATGGATTGAAGAGAGTTAGAGTCTCAAGAGGAGATGCAATGAATGGATTGAAGATTCATACATATAAAGCCTTATACTTCAAGTATAAGAATGATACTTTGAAGATGAAAGAAGCATTAATGACATTTGTACAAAGAAGGGAAGAGTTGCTTCATTTCCCAACAATCTTTGAAGAACAACCACTAATGGATGAAGAGCAACCAAGGAAGGAATTCAACTTGTGGATGATAGAAAACATCAATGAGGAGTGTACAATCAAGGAACAAGCCCTTGGGAGATATGGTAATCAAGTTGAAGAGCCTTGGAAGGCTTGTGAAGAAGTTTACACGGTGCAAAAGGAGTATGGCGCGAAGATGGCACGAGCAAGCACCGAATGGGGCAAAAGAGCACCATCCGGAGCTCTACAGTAATCAGGTTGGCACTGGATGGCCACTAGAATTTCCAATAGCCATCCGGTGCTAATCATAATATGATCAGGCACCGGACAGCCTCCTCCCTGTTTTTATCTCGATGCAATCTTGACTCTTTTTGAACGATTCCACTTGTTTTAATTGACTTATGTTTGTCTTTCAAGCTAGTTTAAAGGGTTAACCAAGTCTTTAATCCTTCTTAGGGCTTCTTAGAGTTGAGACTATAAATAGCTCTCTATTTGTAATTTGCAAGACAACTTATTCTACAAACAATTGAGAGAATCCTTTTGGATTAAACACCTCTTTCTCTTGAGTGTTCATCTAATAGCTCATCTAGGTTTCTTAGTAAAACTCTTGAGATCTTCAATGCTTGGCTTCAATCCATTAGATCATATTGGAAAATAATTATGGTCAATGGTTCTACCTTAAACCTCTTGTATGAAGTCCTAGGTGGATCTCAATTTGGGTGTGTTTTGAATTGATTGATGAATGAAGAATTCCTTTCAAGTTTGAGATCACATCTCATTTGATGGCTCTTATTCATTTAGAGTCATCCACACGGAGTTCTTATGGGTACTCCATTTTGACCCCACTATCCTTGTTTGCCATGGGACCTTCAGTTCATCCAATGCATTCTAATGCACAGTATGATTTGGTGATACTTTTTGGGGATCATGCTACTTCATCATTCATCAATATCCTTATGCAAACCCCTATGCCATCGACATCATACCGGCCACCATTCATGGATCCAACAATGTCGTCATCATCATACTAGCCACCATTGATGTATGCTGTTGCATTATCATATTGTCAGGGGTATGTTGGGTCTTCTACATCTCTCAGTCACCATTTCCGTTTGGTCCACCATCGTCTTTCATTCAGTGGTATGCTAGGTCTTCCGGAGGCATTTAGTCATTTCAATCGATCCATCCTTCGGCACCTCCAGTCACACAGGACGACTAGTGTCACTTGCATCATCATCTTCATCATTCAGACCTCTACCTCCTTTTAGAGAGTTGTCAGACCCACATAATAGAGGTATACCTAGACCATGTGGCACATAATATCACATAGCTCTATCGATGTACTGTTATACATATTTAAAACACATGTTATATTATTAGTAGTAGTAGTGGTAGTAGTATCATTATTATTATTATTATTATTATTATTATTATTATTATTATTATTCTAACTAATATTTATTATTATATTATTTGTTATTAATATTATCATTATCATCATTCATAACAATTTTTAAAAATTATTATTGATTTTTAGTTTCCAGGGAAACACATTTAAAAGACAAAAACAAATTCTAGGGTTTATAAAGAGATAATTCTTTTGGAAAAAAATAAAAACAATTGATATTAATTTAAATTGAAGGGAAATATTGTTTTAAAAAAAATGAAATTTATGATTAAATTAAATATAATTTATTTGCATTAAAAAAAAAAAAACATGAGTTTTTTCTACTAACTACTTAGGGTTTCTTTTTTAAAATTTGGGAGAATAGGGGTTTTTTAAGTTGGGAGATTAGGGTTTTTTTTTTTGAGATTAGGATTTTTGGAAGTAAGGTAATAATCATTTGAATATAAGTAATTAATGATTGGAAAAAACAATTGACAATGATTGGAAAATCGAACTAGGGGGTTGGACGATGAAGATCAATCCATGATCTAAGTAAACAAAATAGGGTGAGTCAGCAGGGCGTCATTGGCTAGGAGGGGGAATGGTCACATCTCTGCCATGCACCTAACAAGACGAACCATCTCATCCACCACCCAAGCGAGATGGTCTTTTCTGTGTACTAACTTGACGAGATGGTAACCATTTCATCATTTGGAGAGTCGAAACACCCTAAAATCGTTCAAAATTCTAATCGAGATACTAAAATAAAATTAATTTCATGAGATACCCAATTATTGGTCAAAACTCTACAAGAAAAGGGTGAGAAAGGAGAGGAACATAGATTCCATCCATACCACCATATCGACGTAATTCTTGTCCCAGTGTATTTTTTCATTCATAATCTTTGATTCTTCACTACATCTTCAAGGCACAGAAAGTAAAATATCAGCACATGCGGGTTTAAATCTGTGACTTGAAGTAGGAGGAATATTACCATGTGTAAATTAGTCAATCTAATTACCTTAATTTAGGCTTAGAATTAGCTTCAGGTCCTATTTTTCCTCTATGTAATTTCCTTTTATATTTTACCCCATGTGTATATATCTTGGATATTGTCAATAAAGATAATCAGAAGAGAGAATTCTCTCATAGACCGTGTTCCTCTTATCATGGTATCAGAGCGGGTTCTCCTCCCTCTAAACCCTAAATCGTTTCCTTCTCTTCAACCCTAGAATGCCCCATCTTCGATCATGGCCTCCAATTGGAGTTCCGTTACTTCTTCTATTACCAGCCATCACATCATTCCTGTTTCGGATCCATCCTCTCCATATTTTTTGCTTTCATTTGATCAACCTGGAACTATTCTTGTTACCAAACTCCTGAATGGAGACAATTTTCCCACTTGGAACCGTGCCATCATTAGTTCCCTTAAAGCCAAGAACAAGCTATGTTTTATAGATGGAACCCTTCCTAAACCTTCCATCACGTCTACCGATTTGCCATTTTGGTTGCGATGTAATAGTATGGTGACCTCATGGATCATACATGCCTCTATTTCATCCATCGCTGATAGCCTACTTTGGACACATAGTGCACGCGAGGTTTGACTTGATTTGCAATCATGTTTCTCCATCCAAAATGCCCCTTGCATTTTTCAAATCCGTCGAGACAGTCTTAATCATCACCAGGACCTTACTTCTCTCTCTGCCTATTAGACCAGACTCAAAGTTCTCCAAGATGAACTTTCATCTTATCGAAGTGTTCCAAATTGTACCTGTGGAGCCATGGTCACCTTGACTGATTGAATTGCAATGGATGCCCTTATTGATTTTCTTCAAGGACTCAATGATTCATATTCAAGTAATAAAAGCTAGATTTTGCTCATGGATCCCTCGCCGAAAACCGCTAAGGCATACTCTTTGCTTTTGCACGAAGAACGTCAGAGAACTCTCCATATAAATTGCCCATACCCACCTAACCAAGCGGCCATGGCCTCTCAACACTATCAATCTACACCCTATCGTCCGATCTCTACTAGTTCTCATCCGTCATATCATTGCACATATTGTGACATTCCTGGCCATTCTGAATCTAGATGTTTCCAAAAAAACGGGTACCCTACTGGTTGGGTTCCTCGTGGTGGATCCACATCTGCCTATGGAGGTTCTACTTGTGGCAATGGATCCTCACGACCCCGTAATCGACATCTTGCTGCCCCTTATCAAGGACAAGGGGTTGGTGTCTTCTAAGCTAGTGCCATGACCACTAATGCCCCATCTCATGTCTCTGGTCCCTGATTTACGGATGAACAGGTGCAGCAATTATTGGCTTTACTCCCAACACCCACTGGTATTTCTCATCCTCTAGTAAATTTTGCAGGTAAACCATTATCCTTGGCCACTTTTCCTTCTAATGTTTTTTAGATCATTGATTCCGGTGCAACCAACCATATTATTTTTGACCTTTCTTGTTTTTCCTCTTACATTGCATCCCTTCCTAATTCTTCAATGGGTCTACCAAATGGCTCCCTTGCACCCATTTCCCATATTAGCACCATTCCTTTTTCTACTACCATTCCTCTTTCTCATGTTTTGCATGTCCCTTCATTCCATTTCAATTTACTGTCCTTAAGCAAATTCACCTCCAACTCTAATTGTTTGGTTTATTTTGCTTCGGATACATGTACTTTTCAAGACCAACGAACGAAAACGATTTTAGCAACGGGTAAAAGGCACAGTGGTCTCTACCTCCTGGAATCAACCACCCTACCATCTGCCTGATCCACCTTCTCAAGTTCTCATTTCGATTTATGGCGCGGGCATCTTGGACATTCCTCATTTTCATTATCCTCTAAATTGTCTTCTTTAGATAATCACTTTTCATTTTCGAATAAATGTACTTGCATTGTGTGCAAACTTGCTAAATAGACTAGATTGTCTTTTCCTCGTAGTATCATATCCACTTCCTTTTGTTTTGAGCTAATCCATGCTAAGATATGGGGATGTTATTGCACTATTTCGTTATCTGGTGCTCGTTATTTCTTAACCATTGTTGATGATTATTCACGGAGTACATGGCTTTTTTTTACTCACCCACAAAAATGAAGTCCATGGTCTTCTTTCCAACTTTTTGTCTCTCATAAAAACTCAATCCCATACCCACATTTGCCAAATTAGATTAGATAATGGCAGTGAATTTTTTAACAAGTTCACATTCGAACTTTTCAGTTCAAACAGTATAATAAAACAATCCAGTTGCACTTACACTCCTCAACAAAATGGTGTTGTGGAATGCAAACACCGTCACCTCTTAAACATTGCTCGAGCTTTACACTTCAAAGCCAACCTACCCACTGATTTTTTAGGTGAATGTGTCCTTATTGCTGCCTATTTAATTAATCTATTATCCACAAAAGTTTTAAATGGCTGCACTCCTTATGAACTTCTTTTCCATAAACCACCAACACTTTCTCATCTTAGAGTGTTTGGTTGCTTATGCTATGCACGTAACACCCACATTAAGCACAAATTTGATCATCGTGCCTCACCTTGCATGTTTGTTGGTTATCCCTATGGACAAAAAGGCTACAAGGTCTTTGATCTCTTGACCAAGAAAATTTT
>JAOXNR010053623.1:0-13880 GCA_028571225.1 Parsonsia alboflavescens | reverse complement strand
TAACTATCTTATCTTAAGATATAAATATATATATAAATATATAAATGTATTTATATATATATATATATATATATATATATATAATATTAGATTTATTATACATAACATATAACCTTTTAAAATTTTTTCAAAAAATAAATAAAACATCGTAAATAAACTTTAACGAACTCAAACTTCTACCTTCCAACTATTTCATGAGTTGTGCTTGAGTTTCAATATTTAGATTTGTGTGAACTCAAATCCAAATTTTAAAAAATATAAACGAGTTGATTTTAAATCTGATAGATTTGAGTTTTGCTTGCCTCGTTTACAGTCCTATGGTTCAAAAGGAAATTCATATTGAGAAGTGAGAGGAGAAAGAATAGAAGGAAGAAGAAGAGATAGAAAAATGAAAAAGGAAAGAATGAAAAAATGAAGGAAGATTTGCGGGCTAACGAAGAGGAAGGAAGAAAAACATGAGAAAGGAAAGAAGCAAGCAAGAAAGAAAAGTGATATCTAAACCAAATACCCCTCAAAGAAGCTCCTATTAGTTTTTTGATTTTCAAGCTATTCACAGCATTTGGACAGCCAGTTTTGGGTTTTCACCTACAAAAAACTTACTCAAATTCCATTTGGTTAGTAGTTGACTCAGTCACCATGATCCAATTTTAATTTTTTAAAAAAGTTAGATCTTCTGTCTGAAAAATGGAAAACAACCAATACATGTTTCCTAAAACTCAAGCAAATTTTCTCCACCTACTTTACAATATCGAATCTCCCCCACAACATTTTTTTTTTTTCCAATATTTTCTTTACTCCCCTTCTTCCTTCGTTATCCTTTGAAGTTTTCTTTTCCCAAACTTTGCTTTTGTTTCTTCCATCTATGGCATAGATACCAGAATAAGGGTTTTTTGGTAGATTTTTCCACTAGTAGGATCTAGTACACACCTTCAAAATTAAGTTCTCTCCTTCCTCACAAGCCATTTCTAACTCTTGTGCAAGTTTTTCCATTTTTTTTTTCTTATTTGTAAATGGAAATTGCAAGCATACAAGAAAGGATGGGTATCCACACTCACAAGATCTCCATTTTCTAATAACTTCATTATCAAGGTTTTCATATGGAAATCCCAATATTTGAATTCCGACAGCGTTGAGACTTACTTGTTCACCATGAATACTAATGGTGCGACCCATTTGATCGAGAAGATAAAGGAGTGGGCTTTCACATTAAAACCCTCTTTTGTAATAAAATAAGCTTCCTCTTAGTCGTCAAGTCTAGTGAGAGAAAGTTAGAGAGAGATGCTCTCAACTCGAATATTTTGGTCAAGATTTTCTTGGCTAATTCTTGAGTGCTTTTTCACCTAGATTTGATTTCTTTCTTTTGTTTTAGTGTTTCGCTTCATTAATTCTTAGTGGAGTAGTTGATGCAAACATTAAAGTGGATCTTTTCCATCAATTGGAGCATTCATTACAAACTGGAAAACTTGGCTGCCATTAAACCATCACTGCCTACCACATTTATTGTTCCAACAGTCCGTTTCAGGTTAGTTCCCTCACTGTAATTCTGTTTCTAACCTACTGCCTGGTCTCCTTCTACATTTCTAGGCACGAGGCATTTTGTGTTTGGTGCTTGGGGTGTTTTTCCGCTGGTGTAGGTATAAGTGGGTTGCTATATAGGTGCTAACTTGGTGAGGATTCTAGCTAGGTGTGGTACGAGTAAGAGTTGGCTTGACAGTGGGCTAATCAATTTTAACTGAGTGCTGCTTGTTTGAGCGAACAGGACAAAATTAATTTGGGTTGAGTTCTTCTTGTTCTTGGCTAATATTAATTAATTCAAACAAGGAAAAAAGGTTGGGGGTGTGTTTGATCGGTGGTTGACCGAATTGATTGTGGCTGGTTGTGTTTTCCGAGGTCAAACTTTAAAGGCTGGTGGAAATTTGATTTTAAATTTGAATGCACCGCCAATGGCAAAGAAAAATGGAGGAAAAGTCAAGGAAAAGAATGCTGATCGGATTACCAAAACTAGATGGGTCGGTTGGTAATGGGCCACTAGTGGAGGGGATGTCCAAGCCAACCGGATCAAATTCAATGGGCTTGGACAGTTGGGCTGAAGAATCAAATTTTAGGGCCTATGAGGAAGCTAATTTTGGGCCTCATGAATGTGGGCTGGATTGTGGGGATTCTAAGGGAAAGATTTCAGACCATGAAATTCATGACAAGCCCACTTCAATTGATTCAAACCGTGGACAGTTTGCTGCTGAAGCTCAACTTGGCAACAAGGATAATGGACACTTGGGCAGTAGCAAGGAGGAATGGCAAAACGGTGCTGCGAAAGGTAGTAAGGAACAACTTGTTCATGCAAATGTTTCGGCCAAGGAAGTTGATTTGCCAACTGAAGGATTCAATACTAAGGATGGGGCTAATCCTAGCTCGGCTAAGGTTAGAGAAGCTTCTACTTCCAAGCCAATGGATGGCTTCCCCTCATATGCAGCCAACTCGCCCATGAAGGATGTGCTGGGGTAGCAAGGAGATAAACCCTAGAAGGGGGCTGGAATTTTGAGGCAAAACCAAGATCTAGACATGGGATTGAAGCTTTTGGCCATGCCACAAGATAGAGAGGTTTCGAAGCTGACCATGGAAGATCTTTATGAAGTGTCCAAAGTATGAGGTTATTCCTTGATTGGTTACGTTATAGGGAAGTTTTCAGGAAGGGATGCGATTGTGGAATTGTGCAAGTCTTGGAGAGAGTACCGTTCAAGATCATTTTTCATGAAAATGGTTGGATCATTTTCACCTTTGATAGTGAAGAAAATAGAGCATTGGTACAACATAAAGACTCTCATTCTGTCTTTGGTAGACCTTTGTTCTTGAAGAATATGCCTCCTTGCTTTGACTTTAATGCAAGGGAATTGAGGGTGGTGCCCATATGGGTTAACTTTCCAGGGTTGAATGGACAATTTTGGAAGGAGTGAGCTTTGAGTATCATAGGGTCCAAGATTGGCAAGCCAATTATAATAGACCAAGTCACCAAAAACTTGGAAAGAAAGAAGTATGCTCGTTTGTTGGTGGAGATTGACCTTTTCAAAAGGGAGGTACATGTGAGGAATCCATACACGAGGGACGTCTTCTTACAAAAGGTGGGTTTATGAATTTGAACCCAAGTTTTGTAGTTTGTGAAATTGCTTTAGCCACACTAATGAGCAATGCCTCACTAATGAGCAAACACATGCAAATGATAAGGATGGTGGGGAAGATAGCATGGGGAAAACTAAGGTTGGCAGGGGTGGCGTAGCACACACACAAGCTAGCTATGGATTAGGGCAGGCTGGTAGGGGTGGCCGGGGTAGATTAATGGCACGTCGATGGAGGTGGAACAGGGTAGCATCAAGGGCCGCTGAGACATTGGCTAGAGCACCTACAGCATCCGAGTCCAACGCACCATGCCCAGGGGCAATAACTGGAGCGCTTGCACAAGCAGGGGCCAATGCACCATGCCCCGGGATATTGGCTGTCATACCAGTGTAGGAAACATCCAACACACCATGTCCAGGACCCAACTTATCGAGCCTAGTAGGGGTTAGCACACCATGCTAGGCCTAGGGCTGCACCCCCATCCATACAGGGGCCAGCGCACCATGCCAGGCAGAGGAGGCTGTACTAGGTAGGTATGGTGCGACAAGTCGTGACGTGGCCAGTAGTGATGTGATGGCAGGCAACAAGGCACACTGCCAGCCTAAGGGTGCTGTGGTTTCCTCTAACATTCTCAAAGGCAAAGAGGTGACTCTAGATACGAGTCAAGACAATCTCTCTCCTCAAGACATGACTCAAGAGGAGTGAATATTGTACAAGAAAAAGAACAAGAAAACAAAGAAGGTGGTTAAGGCTGAGGATAAGGTAGTTGTTGGCGATGGTGTCAATAATGCAATGGGGTCTCCCCAACGCGGATAGCATCTTGGAACATAAGGAGGGTTCAACCAATCCCTGAAACAACAAGTTGTAAAAGACCTTATGATTGAACATAAGGTGGATATCATGGCGATCTTAGAAACAAAGATAAAGCTCACCACCCTTGGGAAACTTATGCTTGCAACCTTCAAATGATGGAATATGGGCAACAATTTTCTTGAGCACCATGGTGGCTGTATCTTAGTGCTTTGGAATGAGGCAATGACAAAGGTGGAAAAGTTGGTCTCTCACCCTCAATGCGTCCATATAAGAGTGATATGCAAGGTAACCTCTAAAGCCTTCTATGTTACTTTTGTGTATGACCCTTATTTTATATCCATTAGAAGTGCATTATGGGAGTTTTTGGATTATTTGAATATTTTTATGCTTCCTTGGCTTGTCTTGGGGGATTTTAATGGTGTTCCTAGAATGGAGGATCGGGTGAATGGGGCAGAGGTGATGCCATATAATGTTAGGGACTTTGTGAATTGTTGCTTGAATAATGGCTTGGAAGATGTTGCCTCAATTGAGAATTTCTACACTTGGACAAATCACCAAGTATGGACAAAGCTTGATAGGGCATTGACAAATCACTCTTGGGCAAGCTTGGGTATGGACACATTGGCTAACTTTCTTCCAGTGATAACTGAACTTCAGAAAGCATGGGTGAGTAAAATTGCTGCAAGTTTGACCCTAAAATCAATTTCATCCTTAAAGTTTTTTTTCTTCTTTTATTGTCTCAAAACATTTTACTATCTGCTATTTTGGAGTCTCTGTCCATCTTTCTCAATAAGTGCCCATTAGTTAGGGGTAAAAGAGATTTTTAACATGGGATTAGCTAATTTCACCCCTAAAACTTGACACTATAATCAATTTCATTTTTAGTTTTTTTTCTATCTTTTTTATCCCAAAACATTTTACGATCTGCCATTATAGAGTCTTTATCCATTCTAACCATTATTTTGTAATTTTCATATCTTGAATTATTTCTCTCAATTTATTCACCATGTCCCATTTTTCACAATGTGCATACCAATTTGAGAGTAAAATATAACTTTCTGCATTAAGAGGTTCTAAATCACAGAATTGCTCAATGATTTTCTTATTCTCATACACATCTCGATGTATCCTGTACCCATCTAATAGTTCTCTTAGCACTTCCCCATACTCTGAAAATTTTCTTTCCGCAATGAATGCCTTTGCCTCACTAAAGAGTCTAACAAAATCTAGAAGAGCAACCATGATGGTAGAATGTGCTATTTGGAGACCTTCAAGAGTTAAGGATATACCCTGAAGGAGATCAAGACATCAAGGTCGTTCTTTGGAGTATTGATGAAGGGAAAGCACCAGGGCCGAACAAGTTTGCATCTGGCTTCTTTAAGAAAAGTTGGGATGTGGTTGGCTTGGATGTGTATAGGGCGGTTAAGGAGTTTTTTCAATCCGGGAGGTTATTAAAACAACTTAATCACTTTGTTATTACAATGGTGCCCAAGTCTTCTCATGCTCCGACAGTTGGTGACTAGAGGCCTATATCATGTTGCATTGTGATTTACAAGATCATCTCCAAAATCCTATCTGGTCGTCTTTTTCCTCTCTTGGTGGATGAGTGTCAAGCCACATTTGTCACAGGTAGAAGCCTCTTGGAGAATGTCTATCTAGCACAAGAGCTTGTCCTTCAATACAATTGCAAACGAGTATCTCCTAGGTGCACTCCTAAAATTGATTTGAAGAAAGCTTATGATACTATTTCTTGGAATTTCCCACTTGAGGCCCTTATGGTTTAAGATTGTCCAAGAAGTTTGTGGATTGGGTGATGGAATGTGTGACCACTACCTCATTTTCGGTGCAAGTAAATCACTCACTTTATGGCTTCTTCTAGGGTAAATGGGGCCTCCACCAAGGTGACCCCCTCTCTCCCTACTTTTTTACCATTTGCTTGGAATATTTGTCTAGGTTCTTGAAAATTGTTACATCTTCTCCGGATTTCCATTTCCATCCTAAGTTTTTGCATCTAAGGATCTCTCACTTAGCCTATGCCAACGATTTATTATTGTTTGTTTGGGGTGATGTGGTTTCAGTCAAGGTGGTGGTTGATTGCTTGAGGGAGTTTGGGAAGGTGTTTGGGTTGATGGCCAATTCGTTAAAGTCTAACATCTTTGCAGCTGACATTCCTCAAGGGGACTTCTAAGAAATCATTGAGTACACTAGTTTTTCCATTGGCACCATGCCTTGTAGATACTTGGGTATTTCGTTGCCCAAGACAAGACTAAAGGTGGTGCACTATAAAGACTTCCTAGTCAAGATAATGGGGCACATAATTGCATGGAAAGGCATTCAGTTATCTTATGCAGGGAGGATGGAGCTTGTAAAAAGTGTGCTACAAGGTACTACATATTTTTGGCTAAGCATTCTCCCTATGCCATGAAAGGTCGTGGAGAGTGTGGTGGTGCTATGTATAAATTTCTTGTGGTAAAATGGAAGAGCATTGGTGGCTTGGAAGGACTTATGCTTTCCAAGGAGGAGGGAGGTCTTGGCTTTAGGGACTTGTAGACTTAGAACCATTCCTTGTTGGCAAAAACTATATGTAATGTGCACTTTAAGAAGGACACGCTATGGGTCAAATGGGTAAACCACTGTTACCTTTGATCCTCTAGCATTTGGGAAGTGAACAAAAGGAAGGATGTCTCGGCACTTTGGACAAGGGTGTTGGAAATTCAGGACATGTTAGCTGTAAGAGGAGGGTCTTTTGAGACGGTTGCCACGGCAATACAAAACTTGATCAAGGGCAACAAATATAGCACCAGGGATGCATACATTGAGTTGGGACCCTATAAGCCGAGAGTAGTGTAGGGGACAACTATCTGGACAACTTGGGTTCCACCCAAGTTCTCCTTCACGATGTGGTTAGCGGCACAAGCAAGCCTATCCACCAAAGACAGATTGCCATTTTTGGAGCATGATATTGAATGCTGCCTATGCCAAGGTAGCGACACTTATTCTTCTCATGTCACTTCACTCGGGTAGTTTGGGTGAACGTGCGAGCGTAGCTTGGCAACACATGACAGATGACAATGTTGCAGGCAGCCATCAAATGGCTCAAGAAAGATGCACGGGGCACAACTTGGCAGCCTAAGTTCAAGCGAGTTTGGCTGCTCACCACTGTTTACTACATTTGGAAGGTTAGAAATGGGGTCATTTTTTAAGGTTTTAAGGTCAATGTAGATGACAATTTTGTTTTAGGATTAAGACACAAGTATACAAGGTTATGTATGCCTTGTATCCCAATATCTTATCCTCTTTTGTTTTGGGCATATAGAGCTATCTCGCATTCCAAATGTATATGCCAATTGGGAATGCCCGAGTAATTTGTACATTTTGATCTTTATGTACACATTTACATTTAGATCACAAAAGAAAAGAAAAAGATCTTTATCTTGTTAAAAATTCTTCTAAACTATGTTGTTGGAGGCTCTCCAACGGCTGTAGCTAAATGAATGAAATTGTTGTCAACCACCCAAATTCGGCTTCCTCCATGGATGGCAATGGGTTCTACTTTTGGCTTCATCCCCTGTTTCACTTTACAATGCTAAAGATAAGACTTTGTCTTTAAAAGAAAGTTTTTAAACTTTTGCAATAAAGTGATCCAAATAAGTTTTAAATTTTTTAAAACTCAAACCTCCCATTATTAAAAAGTGAAAAATAATCACTTTTTAATTTCAGAGTTTTGAATTTTTGTCCAAATGTACCCAATGAATTCAATTTTTAAGAACTTGAAAAGGTCAACTTTTGACCAAATGAAATTTTTTCGATTGGTCCAAATGGATCCAATGGACCTCAAGGCTAAGTGTCTAAAGTCTTACTAATTATTTCTTTTGGCCAAATTTTTACATGTCCTCTTTGACTTCTATGATTATGTTTAATAATAGCATAAAAGTTCAGTTAGTCATGATTCTAGGGAAAGAAGTAAGAGAGAGATGCTCTCAGCTCCTTATTGTCGGTCGACTCCCTTGGCTGCACTTTAAGTGCTTTTGAACTAGTGGGGTGTTAGTTGCATTAAATTCACGCATTCAATTACTGCCATTGCTGGACATTGGAGCCTCAGTAATACCAACCACCAACAACTGCTTTAATTGCTCCCTTAAGGTTAGTTAAGCTAGTCCTACCCTCTCTGTACTCTTATTTGGACCTACCTCTACATTTCTGGTTCTGTTGGAGGGTGTGAAGTTCTTGATCAGTGCTGAGTTGGGAAGCAGTTGGACTGAATTATACTGGTTGAGAGGTTATTGTAACTGGGGGAAATTAGGGGTCAAACGGTGCTTGACTGCTATTTAATTCTGGTTGTTGTAAATATTGCTTGTGGTGCCATCATAGTCAGCGGCTTCTCTTACCTGGTGAGCAAGATGCCAAAAACGCTACTTTGATCCACCGAGACAGGGAACTGTGCATGTAGCTGTGTTTCCCGAGGTCAGTCGACAGGTGGTCAGGGATTTGAATTTTGAACTTAAAATTTTGAATTTGAATTGCCATCCTAGGCTGCATCAAGCCTAGGAATAAGACTAAGGGCGGGCAAAGAAAGCCTGGACCAGATAATAAAAGACAATTGGGCCATAGCAAGAATAAGTCGGTGGACCAAAACTAGGGGGATTGGCTGAGGGATAACTGGTTCGTTAGTTCCTTGGAGATAGACCAGGCGGATCTAACATTGGACTTGGGCCCCCTTATAGATGATATGGAGATTAGGCTCTCAAGGGATGAGATAGTTGGCCTTCTTGGTGATCCCTCTGCTGGGCCGGGTAATACAAAGGAGACAGATGAGGCTATGGCTGGAAGTCTGGGAGCTCCGCATAGCACTAATCCTACGTCGCCCATGCAAGTTGGAGCAACTATTGTGGAGTACCCTGGCCTAGAAGGGAGCATCGTTCCGGACTCACCAATGGTGGCACCTCCTTTTGTTAATGCCTTGGCTGCTAGCCCGTCACGCACAATGCACTAGGCTCGACAGGGTACACAGCGAAGTAGTGAGCAAGTGGTTGGGCAGGCAGGTTTTAGACGGGAGGATGGTGTGCCAAAGCAAGCTTGGTCCAGCTTGTTCAGGTAGAACAGAGACCTTGATATGGGGTTGAAACTTCTGGACATTCAGCAAGAAGGTGAGGTGGTGGAAATTTCCATGGAGGACATCCATGGAGTCTCTAAAGTGTGGGGTTTTTCTTTGATTAGATATGTGATTGGTAAATTCCTTGGAAGGGGTGCCATTTTATCTTCGAAAGTGCCGTTTAAGGTCACCTTCCATGCTAGCGGGTGGATCGTTCTTACGTTTGATAGTGAGGAGGACCAGGCATTGGTCTAACACAAGGGCCCTTACTCCGTTTATGGAAGGCCATTCTTCTTGAAGGACTTGCCACCATGCTTTGATTTCAATGCTCGGGAACTGCGGAAGGTACCCATTTGGGTCAATTTCCCGGGCTTAAATGATCAATTTAGGAAAGGATGTGCACTTAGTATCATCGGCTCCAAGATTGCCAAGCCCATTACAACCGACTTGGTTATAAAGAGATTAGATCGGAAAGAGTATGCCCACCTATTGGTAGAAGTGGACTTCTCGATGCTATTCAAGAGGGAAATTCAAATACGGAACCCTTATACTGGAGAAATCTTTCTTCAAAGGGTTATGTATAAGTTTGAGCCCAAGTTTTGTAGCACGTGCAACTAATTTAGCCATGCAAACGACCAATGCCCTACAAAGGAACCAACACATGCAAAAGATAGAGAAGGAAGCACATGGAGGGAAAGGAGGTATGGCCGATAGGGGTAGTGTTGGGCACCCACAGGCTGGTGCTACATGCATAAGGGCTGGCCAGGTTACAGAGAATGCTAGCAAGGTTAACAGAGGCAGGTTGAGGTCCCACAAGAGAAGACGCAACAAAATCGTCTCCAGGGTTACTAAGGCAATGGCAGCGAACTCTGCTGCCTCCGAGTCTGCTGCACCAAATCTTGTTCCAGCACCATTGCATATGACACCAGCCCAAGAGGTGGGAGATGGCCTGGATAGACTGGGGGGGGGGGGCAACCAGCTGTGCACCTAGCACCACTACCCCAACAGGCATCCTTAATCCCGAGCAACCTGTAACTCATGAGACGGTTCCCAAGGGCAAGGAAGTGATGTTAGGAAAAATGGACGCTAGCAACCAACATGGGGAATGGATGCCTTGCAAGGTGAAAAACAAGAAATCTAAATATGTGGCTAAAACCGAAAAAAAGGGAGGGGTCGGGGTAGTAACCATTATCGAAAGGGGGCCTCCCCATTGAGGATTGTCTCATGGAATATAAGGGTGTTTAACCTATCCCCGAAACAAAAAGGTATGAAGAACTTCATGTTTAGTCATGGGGTGGACGTAATGGCGATCTTGGAGACTAAGTTGAGCTTGGCCACTCTCGGGAAGCTTATACCCACAACCTTCCAAGGATGGAAGATGGCGAATAACTTCTTGGAACACCATGGGGGCCGTATACTTTTGCTTTGGAAGGAGACAACAACATTGGTCGATGTCCTAGGAGTTCACCCCCAATGTGTCCATACATGGGTGACATGCAAGGTAACCTCATCTACCTTCTATGCTTATCACGTCTAGACGAGCATTATGGGATTTCTTGGATATGTTAAATGTTGTTACACTTCCTAGGATGCTTTTGGGCTATTTTAATAGTGCACTTAATGGAAGATTGAATCAATTGTGTGGATCTATCGGCTTAAGAGATGAGGGACTTCATGAATTGTTGCCTCAAACATGGGTTGGAGAATGCTCCATCCATCGGGACTGTACACACTTGGATCAACCACCATGTCTGGACCAAGCTTGATAGGGTGTTGATAAATAATTCTTGGGCTGAGCTGCAAGTAGACACATTGGTGGAGTTCCTACCAATGTCATATCACTCCAACCACTCAGCATGCATTGTTAACATCGGATCTTCCTCTATGCGGGTTATTAGGAGCTTCAAATTCTTTGATATGTGGATGGCGCATGATGACTTTGGGGCGACTGTGTTGCATGGTTGGAATGGGATTTGGGTTGGCACGGCATGGTACATATTATGCAAGAAGCTTAAGATGCTCAAGGGGCCTCTCAAGACCCTTAATTCCCTACACTTCTCCCATATATCTTCCAGGGTTAAAAGGGTGGAAGCGAAACTTGAGAAGGCCACATCCCTTCTACGGGCTCATTACGGTGACGGGATCCTTAAAGACAATGTGGTGGAACTTAGAGTGAAGGCACTCAAGCTAGCAATAGCCTAGAGGGCCTACTATTTCCAAAGAGCGAAGGGCATATATATCAACATGGCGGATATGGGCACTAAGTTCTTCCATGACTTGATCAAGCGGAACAACAAGAGAAACCAAATTGTGGCAATCAAGAACCAGGATGATTCGGTTACAAGGAGCTATGAGAAGGTAGGATAGGAATTTGTATCATACTACTGTAACCTACTTGGCACTGAGATGGAGATCCTTAGACCGAGAGCTAAGACCTTCACGAAGGGGAATATGGTAACAGGGGAATAGGCGGCTACACTCTCCTTGGAAGTGTCCGATTGTGACATCAAGGAAGCTCTTTGGAGTATCAAAGAAGGCAAGGCTCCGAGACCGAATGGATACTCCTCGGGGTTCTTAAAGAAGTGTTGGAATGTGGTTAGGGAGGACCTATGTAAGGCGGTTAGGGAGTTCTTCTTGTCAGGGAGGCTGTTGAAATTGCATTGGCACCCAAGAAATTGCATGCCCCAACGGTGGAGGACTATTGACCTATTTCCTGTTGCAATGTGGTTTATAAGGTCATCTCCAAGATTCTAGCTAGTCGGCTCTCTCCCATTTGGTGGATGATTGCCAGGTGATCTTCATTACGAGACGAAGCATTGTGGAGAATGTATTTCTAGTACAGGAGCTTGTGTTTCAATACAATCGAAAGCAAGTATCTCTAAAATGCGCCCTCAAGATAGATCTTAAAAAGGCCTATGACACTATATCGTGGAAATTCCTATGTGAGGCATTTAATGGGCTCGACTTCAATGCTAGGTTTGTGGAGTGGGTGATGGAGTGCGTGGCCACCACATCATTCTCGGTGCAGGTTAATGGCTCGCTACATGGCTTCTTTAAAGGGCAAAGGCAACTACGTCAAGGTGTGGGCAGAGTATTTGCTTGGAATATTTCTTGAGATTAGTGAGGATAGCTACAATAGGTACAGAGTATAATTTTCACCCCAAGTGTGGGCACCTTAAGATCTCGCACTTGGCATATGCTGACGACCTACTTGTGTTTACTCTAAGGGACATAACCTCGATCAAGATAGTAGTGGATTGCCTAAGGGAATTTGGTGAGGTATCCGGATTGCTAGCTAATTCATTGAAGTCTAGGGTTTTTGGGCTGGTATTCCACCTGGAAAGCTACAAGAGATACTGGACTACACAGGGTTTTCCATTGGCACCATGTCGTGTAGATACTTAGGCGTTCCGCTGGCCCCAGCATGACTTAAGGTGGCACACTACATGGGTTTTTTGGATAAGATTGCTAGGCATATCATAGCCTAGAAAAACACATGCCTATCATACGCTGGGATGATGGAACTAGTGAAAAGTGTCTTACAGGGGACGGCTTGTTTTTGGCTTACCATATTGCCAATGCCAAGCACTATGGTGGATAAGGTGATTGTGCTATGTAGGAATTTTCTATGGGGTAAAAGCAGGGCACTTGTGGCTTGGAAGGACCTATGTTACCTGAAGGAGGACGGGGGATTGGGCTTCAGGGACTTGAAAACCTGGAACCAATCCCTACTTGCTAGAATGATATGGAATGCACATGCTAAGAAAAACACATTATGGGTGAGATGGCTCCACCATTACTACATCGGCTCATCAAACATTTGGAGCACAACAAAAAGGAAGGATGACTCCACAATTTGGAAGAGGCTCCTGGACATTAGGGATATGTTGCTGCTGAAGGAGGGCTCCTCAGAAGCCGCTGCAGGGAAGATGCAAGGTAGGACCAATCAGGGCCGTTACTGCACCAATTTAGCATACGAGGGACTGAGACAACGAAAGCCTCGGGTGGTCTAGGGGTCGGACATTTGGTGATACTGGTCACCACCCAAACTGCAGTTCACGATGTGGCTGGCAATCCAAGGGTGGCTGACTACCAAAGAGAGACTCCGCTTCTTGGAATTGGACACAACCTGCTGCCTATGCCGGAGCAACCAGGAATCACACTAGCATCTCTTCTTCATCTGCCAATTTTCACGAGTTGTTTGGCAGGAACTTAGGGACTGGATGGGCATTACGAGGTAGATGGTGATGCTACAATCTGCAATCAAATGGCTAAGGAAGGAGGCACGAGGGACAACATGATAGCCCAAGCTCAAACCTGTAGAGCTACTGACTACGGTGTATTGCATTTGGAGAATTAGAAATATGGTCACTTTTGAAGGTCAAACAGCCAATGTTGATGACGTATGCTTTAGGATCAAAATACAAATATACAGGGTATTGTATGCTCAGTATCCTAATGTCTTATCCTCCTATGACTTAGGCACATAGTTTCTATAGTTCCCATGTATACTCCCCTTGGGTATGCCCGAGTATTTTGTAAATTTTGATCACTTATACACATTTACATTTAGATAAAAAAACAAAAGCATAAAAGTTCAATTTTTGAATTTGTATGTTCTTAAATGGATCATAAGGTATGTTAGTACTTATTAGTAGGAATTTGAAGCTAGAAAACTTCAAATTGTAAAAATTCAGAATGGACTAAAAATAGAGAGGAACGGATTCCATTAAAATGTTTTTTCAAAATATATTAACATATAAGGAAGGGTAAGTATTATTAAGGATTAAAATGTTTTTTCAAATTAATATGTATCTATATAAATATAAATAAATAAATAAATATAAATATAAATATAAATATA
>JAOXNR010053622.1:0-13886 GCA_028571225.1 Parsonsia alboflavescens | reverse complement strand
CCTCTTTCTCATGACTGTTTTCAGCTCATCCCAAGTTGCAATGGCCGGTTCTCTAGCTCTTCTCTTGGTGATCATCAGTTGTTCCCTCCAAGTAAGTGCATAATCTGCAAATTCAGTTCGGTCAAGTGTCCAGATTTCACAATTCAACTTGGCAAATTGACAATTTAATGTAATATATCACTTCTCAAGCTCTTCCCAACAAGTTAAACATCATAACAGTGGAATTCAACTTCACAATTTGCATTCAATCTCAACTGAAATTTTCCTGGAATTTTTTTTTTTTTTTTGATAGATTTTTTTGGTTTTCAACTTTTGAGATCTTTGATCTCTCTTTTCTCTTCTTTCTTTTTTTCTACTTTTTCAATTTTTGCTAAGAATTGGAAGAATTAGATTCACAAACAAATTGAATTGGCCTTGATTTTCAAATCTTGGACACAATTCCACAATAGATCACAAGAAGAAAAATAGGATTAATGTAAGGAACAAACACAAAACACATAAGATCACATAGATTTCAATGAAATGACATGATCTTAACACTTAAACAAGAAAGCAAATAAATGATAGGCAAACCTCTGGACGAATAAACCTAGGGCTCTGATACCAAAAGTTGATGTGATCTCAAATATGGAATAAATTCATCTTTCATCAAATTCAAAATTTCGCCCACTTCAATTCATGAGTCCCAAAGACATCATGCAAGAGATTCATGCTAGAATCATTGACCAATTGTCTTCCAATATGATCTAATGGATTGAGTCCTATCAACTCAACTCAATTACCCTAGCCAAGCATTGAGAACCCTAAAGTTTAACTAAGAACCCTAGGAGAGATTTTTTTGATAGATTTTTTTGGTTTTCAACTTTTGAGATCTTTGATCTCTCTTTTCTCTTCTTTCTTTTTTTCTACGTTTTCAATTTTTGCTAAGAAGGGGAAGAATTAGATTCACAAACAAATTGAATTGGCCTTGATTTTCAAATCTTGGACACAATTCCACAATAGATCACAAAAAGAAAAATAGGATTAATGTAAGGAACAAACACAAAACACATAAGATCACATAGATTTTCAGGAAATGACATGATCTTAACACTTAAACAAGAAAGCAAATAAAGGATAGGCAAACCTCTGGATGAATAAACCTAGGGCTCTGATACCAAAAGTTGATGTGATCTCAAATATGGAAGGAATTCATCTTTCATCAGATTCAAAATTTCGCCCACTTCAATTCATGAGTCCCCAAGACATTATGCAAGAGATTCAAGCCAGAATCATTGACCAATTGTCTTCCAATATGAACTAATGGGTTGTGTCCTATCAACTCAAATCAATTACCCTAGCCAAGCATTGAGAACTCTAAAGTTTAACTAAGAACCCTAGGAGAGCTCTAAGCTACACTCTCGGTTGGAGCACCTTGAATCCATATGGAATTCATTCAAATTTATGAAAAGTGTTTGTAGAGTTAATTGTTGAAATGTAATACAAATGATGGACTATTTATAGGCTCAGGCCCAATTAGGATTAGGGACTTAATTTGCCACCTTAAGCTAGCTTAAAACATAAATAAAGCAACTAACAATAAGTTGAAAAATCCAACTAAAGTCAAGATCACAAAGTTGTAAAAATAGAGGACTAAATCTGAAAATTATGGATAGATTTTCGCCAATTCTTTCCAGTTTGGCTAGCCTAACTTCCAATGCTTCCCAAGGCTTGTTTCCTTGATTTTTCACTCATCCTGCATGTCTTCTATCACCCACAAATTGTGCTCTTTCCTTGGTTCATCTGCCATTGAAGATTGTTCCTCAAAACTTGTTGTAAAGTGTAGCAAAGTCTCAACACATTTGCTGGAAAGTTCCAGCCAAAACAGATCAAAATTCAACATCATACATTTCTAGAATTTGCTATCTTCTGAGCCTTCTAGCCATGTATCTTCAATTTCCAGCCTTGTTCATTCAATTTCAGGCTTGCAATACTTTGCAAAGTTCTTCAACTTGCCAATCAACTTCAAGCATAACTTGTTCAATCTTGTCATGAACTTCAAGTTGTTTTTCATGGCCTAGCTTCAATACCATCCTTGGTACTTTCGTCCTCAAAGTTCCATGCTCATACTTGAAATATTGATCTCAGAACAAGAACTCCCAATCATTGTTCATATCATCTTCAATCTCCAACAAGTCTTTCTTCATTCTTGGTCTTCCAACCTTGTTTATGAAATACAAGCTCTTATACCTAACGTCCTTTCTTTCATAAGCATCTTCATCTGAGATCTTCCATGAATTATTCCATGCCATGTATGCTCCTTGATCTCCATCAAAAGGTCACATAGGCAAGTCCTGAGGTGCGAGTGGGCAAGGACTTTCTACCGCGGACCTCGCTGGTCATCGACCTCCAGATGAGCATAATAGAGGCCTCACTAGACCACGACCTAGGATCTTATGAGTCCCACCCTTCCTCATGTACCTTCCATGCCGTAACCAGGTGTGCACTCTCCTTGAAACCGAAAAATTATAAGCCAGCTTGTAGCTATGTACTAGAGACGTGAATGGAAAGGTACCCTTGAAGTTAGCTGCTACAAGGAATCGGCAAACCCAATAGCAGCAACGACTTGAAGATCGTAATTTAGGCACCAACGACCTCTAAGTTCACTAGTGACCTGGACTAATCAACTGAAACGGGCAGAGCTCGGACTTAACTCGACCCAAATGGGCCAGAGGGTCTCATGCCCTCAATGAGGACACGTGGGCAAGCGACCAGCTACCGCCAACCTCACAGGTCACTGACCTAGAGGTCATCGACCTCCTGAATGAGCTAGAGCTGAGGTCTTGCCAGACCTTGACTATGACCTGGTAAGCTCCGATCCGAATCATAAATCATCCCTGCCACGACCATCGGTGCACCACTCCTAGCCACTTTAAGGAGCCAAGGATAACTCGGCGCGACCTCACGAGAAGAGATGTTCGAGATCTTCAACATCCACGGGGAGGTCATGAAGTTGGTTTGAAGGTCGGTTAATGAGCTCGTAGCTCTCATAGAGATGTGAATGGCAAGATCTCTCGTTCCAGGGAAACTCCATGATCTTGGGAGCAATTGTCGGGATCTGACTGAATCCCACAATTATCTTAACTGCCTAATATTGCGTAATAAGGAGCCTAATTCCAGGAGGTAACGAACTCTTTCTCTACTCAAGCAAAAACAGATGAACAGTCTAAGGATAACAAAAACGATACAAGACAATGGAAAACTGAATCTTCCTGCTTTCTACCTTTACTGGAAAACTCTCCCAGAATACTAATTAAGGCATCGGAGCTATTCTTGGGAGACAGTCCACAAATGTGAAATCTTTTTCTCCTCTTCTCAAGCTGCAAATTGTGGAGCTCCATCAAGATCTGTGGGGTGACCCGGTCCAAAATCTTTTGGTCCCCATCAGATATAATATAAAATAAAATAAAATAAACCAAGGATCAATCCCATAATATATTTAGTTGCAACAAAAAATCATATAATTGAAAAGATTGTTGTAAATTGATTTGATTGTGATCAAACATTTACGATATAGGCATGGGAAGTGTATGATAACAAAGTCAAATAGAAGAGATACCAATTGGAAGAGAAATTAATATGAATAATTATTGATCATGTTGCTGGAGGATAATTGTTGGTAAAATTCAAAAAAAAGAGAAAAGAAAAAGGATGAAAACATGCATGTGTATATAGAATTAGAAATAAATTATAATATACTCCTAATCAAACTAAATAAAAACAATTTTTTAGAAAAATTTCATATTGACCAGGTTCATATGGATCATGGATCCAAATTGTGTAGTATATTGTATTAGATTAATATATTTGTTTTATATTTTTAATATCTAAATCAGGATTACAAAATACACGATAGGTTTCCCTAGTTTAGTAGAACAAGAGCTTAGCAATTTGTTATAGATAAATATATATATATATATATATATATATATATTTGTATGTATTAACTAATTACAACCCGATCAATCATGCCCTATCTTTTTTGTATCTTTCATCATTTCTTTCTTTTTATGTTTTCTGTTCTAATAAACGGGACTAGTCTATCTAAATCCTGTCCATCTCAGACAATTTTCATATAAATAATATGAAAATAAAATAAAACAAACCAAGGATCGATTCCAATTGAGAAGATTGCTGAAAATGGATTTGATTGTGAGTAAACATTTACAATTTAGTCACAAGGAATTTTATGATAAAAAAATCAAAATAGAAGAGATAACAATTGGAAGAGCAATTTATATGAATGATTATTGATGATGTTGTATGAGGATAATCATTGTTGAAATTAAAAAAAGAAAAAGAAATGATAATGGCAAATTCCTTTCTTTTTTATTAAGTTTTTTTTTTTTTTTTTTTAATAAACCGTCCAAAGATGTTGGGTTAGTCACAGACCCCTACCTGTTTATTAAAGAAAGTTAGGAAATTGGCATAAAGCTTTGCAAAGGAAAAGAGTAGTGAAAAACACCTTCAAACCTAGCTAAAGTAGGATTCTAGGAAATAATCTATCTAAAATGGGCAGTTTGTAGGCCTTGTTTATATGGTAAAGCTGCCAATTAATTTTGTGAATAACCTTCCTAATACTACTGAGATCATCAAAGTAGATTGAAGTAAATCGAGCCACCTGAATTTCCTGACAAATAAGTGTTGGAATGAGTTTCGTTAAGGAGCCCAATCTTTGTGATTGTGTTCCCCAACTTAGTAATCTGCTCGCCAGCTCTGTTGAATGGTTTGCCATCCCAAAAGCACTGCTATAATGAGACTAGACAGCCATAGCAATCCGACAATCCCCGAAGAAATGAGCGATCGTGTCTCCAAACTCCCCACAATAACATCGAGAGGCTAGCTGGAATCCCAATCGTGACCGTATATCATCCGTTGCCAAGAAATTCTTGCTTAGTTTCCACATGAAGATGGACCATGAGAGTGGTATCTGCTTGTGGAAAAAATTATCCATGTTGTTGTAGCCAAATTCCTCCTCCTCTAAAGCTGCAATGCATTTTGAGATGTTAAATCGACCATGTGAGGACAGATTCCATATGTAAAATGATGAGCAGTTCAGCCCGTTCCTGCGCTTGCAGCATTCTCTTCCGTATTGTCGATCCCTCCGTAACCAGCTCCTCTCGTGACTGGAACCAGTATTTCATCTTCAGGTAACAAACCCACAATGAGTTGGAAGATCGAAACTTCGACCAAAGCTTGAAACCGTAAGTCTGTGATTACTCTACTAAGAGATTTTACTGCCATCCTGCGTCTGTCATATGGTTGGGCTATGAAGCTCCATGCGCACCAATGACTATTGCTACCAAATTCCGAGTGACCCCAAAAGAAGTATGCAAACTGCCGTTCAAATTCTCGAACGACCTGCTGAGGAGGATTTGCGACAGCCAACAAATAGGAGGACATCGCTGATAAAACCTGTTTGATCAATATTAAACTGCCCCCAAGCAATAAGTATTTCCTCTACCACCCATTGATGCGAGCTTTGATCTTACCAAGCAGCGGTTCGTAGGATGAGTTCTTTACTCTACCTGGAAAGATTGGCCAGCCTAAATAGACCATTGGTAACCGCTGAATGACACAACCAGTGAGCTTCTTTAGTTGCGCCTTCCTCTACCGTGAAATGTGAGAGGAAAGACACATAGAGCTCTTGTGAAAATTTATTTTTTGCCCTGAGCAATCCTAATAGAACTCCAGAAAATCTATTAGCTACTGGAGACCCTTTTTCAGTCATCTTATGAAAATAATGATATCATCTGCAAAGCTGAAATGAGAAACAAGAAGATTAATGTGATCTATAATAAAATCTCCCATCTCATCATGATATAAGAGTTTATTCAAACCCTGGGAGAGTACTTCCATAGCCAAGATGAACAATGCTGGAGATAAAGGATCCCCTTGATGGACTCCTGTAGTAGAAGGGAAAAAACCACAAAACTTCCCGTTTCTGGTAATAGAGAACTTATTAAATGCCAAGCAGCTGAAGATGAGATTCAAAAAATGGCTACTCAATCCGAATTTCCTTAACACCTCCAAAAGAAAAGCCCACTTTACTTTATCAAAAGCTTTCAACATGTCAAGCTTTTGGATCATATTGCCCTTAACACACTTCTTATTCAATGAATGAATTAATTCAGAGGCTAATAATATATTATCAGAGATGTTCCAACCCTTCACAAAACCAACTTGATTCAGAAAAATCAAATTAGGAAGTAACTTAGCAAGGCGTAGAGAAATTACCTTCCCAATTACTTTGGATGAGAAATTACACAGACTAATGGGCCTGAAGCCAGCAAATGTCGTCGGGTTCTCCTTCTTTGGAATCAGAAAAATCTAAGTGGCTGTGAATTGCTACGGCATATGTACCCCAAACTAGAAAACCTAGATTGCGTGGAACATTTCTGCCTGTACGAGCTCCCGAAAAGATATGAAAAACTTCCCCTGAAAGCCATCAACTCCAGCTGTGCTGTCACCATGCAAACTGAATACTGCTGTCCAAATTTCTTCCAGATTTGGCGGCACCGAGACTGCATTGGTGGTCTCTGATCAATCTCCTTCGGTATGGCTGATGCGAACATGAGTGGATCTTTTTGACAGCCCTATCATCAGATAGCATCTCCGAGGAAAATTTCGCAACCTTTTGCTCTATCTCCATTCTATCAGCGAGCCAGTTCCCCTCCATATCCTTTATTTTATGAATCTGCAACTTCGCTTTCTTGGAATGCTAATAATTCGAGAAGCATGATGTATTCCCTTCACCTTCCTTGAGCCATTTAATTCTGGATTTTTGTCTCCAAAATACCTTTTGATTCTTCAAATGAAAAATCACATCAGCTCTTAATTTGTGAAGCTTCGCTCGATTATCTACTATTGTGTCCACCACATACACCTCTTCCAATGTTGAAACTAAGCTCTTAGGCCATTGTGCATTTGTTTTAACATTGCCGAATGTCTCTTTATTGCATACTCTGAGGGCTTTCTTTAATCTGCCCAACTTTCCAACCAGCTGTTGCATCCCATTGCCATCCAGTGGCTGCTGCCAAGAGGACTCAACCACGCCTCGAAAATCCTTGTGATTGAGCCACATGCAATGAAAATGAAAATTCCTTGGACCAGAAATTTCTATCATGTCTGCAGAGACCAGGAGTGGACAATGATCTGAAGGAATGCAGGGAAGGTGTTCCACTGTTATGCTATGAAATGTGCTCTGCCAGCTTTCATCTACTAATACTCTGTCCAATCTTCACCGTGAAGGAGGAGAAGTAGATCTGTACCATGTATAACTACTACCTACATATAGCAAATCCAAAAAACTGTAATGCTCCAAACTATCATTAAACTCTCTGATAGGCCTAAGCACCGGAAAAGAGCCTAAAATTTCTTCCAACCTCCGAACCACATTAAAATCTCCCCCATCAACCATGGTACAGAAACCATTGCTGAAACTTCAACCATCTCCAACCACAACAATCTACGAGCAATATAGTCACAGGCCGCAAAAACAAAAGACATAATACATTCTCTCTCTAATCCGATATACCTTTCAACTTGACAAGACACCATTTGGTTTGTGTCTCTCATCACAGAGACCTTCAACTAAGATCACCAAAATAACTAAATTTTCCCGTTCAAGTTTGAATGATAGTGAGGCAATTTAAGTATATAATTGTATGAAGCAATCTTAGAATAATTAATCATGGGTTCCAAACCAGCAGCTAGTTGAGGCTTATATTACAAGACATGAGATTTCAGTTTTTCCGAAGAGGTTGAATTACCTGTACCTCTAACATTCCAGACTAAAAGGTTCTTCAAATCGACTGATTGGAGGATGAGCTATGCCAGGACTGTTATCTTTTGACAACATTTGAAGGAGCGATCTCTTTTTTCCTCTTGGCCATGTAAGGTGGAGCTGATTGAGCTTCACTGTTTTCTGGGATTTCATCCTGCAGGTTCCCTCTAATTGGATTCACGGTATCTTGGCCCGAAGTTGAATCTCTTGATGTGCTTGAATGAGCATCTGTAGGTTGCGCGGAATCCTCGACTAAAGTTGGAATGCGCTAATCCTCTTGTTCTGCTAGAGGCTGCTGTGCAGTTTGATCTTCCCGTGTCAGTCCCATCTTATCCCCAATTAGCTCCTCATGTTCCCCTGCAAATTTCTGTCCACATTGATGAATGTCTGCTGCTAGATTTTCCTAGTTGCCCGAGGGTAGATTATCACCGAGAGGTATTTGATTTGCAATCTGATTTCCCATTGAAGTACTGACTTCACGAACTGAATGCCCAGAACTTGAGTTGATCTGTTGAACCTAATTTCCCTCAGTTCGCTTTGGGATGACTGTTGCATTCTTCTGTTGCACGGATTTTTGTAAAATTGGGTCGTTTGTATCAGCATCTTTAATCGTCCAGACCTGTAAGCTCTTGACCTTAGGATTTTTCTATTTTGTTTGTGGAGCCGCTGGTGCAGTTGGAGTCTTCTTTACTGTCAAGTTTGGATTATTTACATGACAAAATTCTTGGGAGTGGCGAATCTTTTTACAGTAAACACAATAACGCAGCATGTGTTCATATGTTTTGGTTGCCAAAACTCCCGAAATTTCCTGATTGATTCAAATTCTATTTGGTAAAGTGCGTAGCAAATCAAGCTCGACGCACACTTGGGCAACACTTTGTGTCAACATATTTGCTGTGGGAACATCAACCACTAGAGGTTTGCCAACAACAAATGCAAATGAATGAAGAATCTCCTTCTTGAAGAAATGTATGGGCAGGTTTGGGAAGGAAATCCATGCTGGAATGGTTGACGACTCCTCCATTACGTGGAAATGTGGCATCCATTTAAGCAAACGCATCAGAATGCCATTGAGCATCCATACTCCTTTCAGCCACAAGTGGCAGTAGTTGTCCTCATGAGATACTCAAATCAGAATGTGCCTTGCATCAATCAAACCGATTGTACATTCTTCTTTGAACAAAATCGTTTGGAATGATTTCTAAACACTGTTGAGTGACGGTTTCCCGTATGAGAACTTCCCAATCAATGATAATTTGAATGTTGCAGAGAAGCTGGCGACTTCATCCATGGAGAAGAAGAAAGCTGGTTCTCCCTTGAAAAGCTGCGACGGCTTCAATGGAATTGCTGATGGAATTTTGCCCATGCTGGATTGTCCTTTGAAGAAAGAAGAGAATGATCCCTTTCCCTATGGAGGTGCGGCCACCGGTGGTGCGGGGTTGGGTGGCAGCATAGCAGCCGCCATCTTGCTTGCTGCGGAAGTTTGGTTTGCATGGGATAGAGGCTGGGGTTTCTCTAAAAATTTGCCTTTCTTTTTCAGTGAGGTAGACTTCTCTTACTAAGTTCAAGAAAAGACTTATATTTTTTACAATCACCCTCCCCTAATCTTCCTTACATCCCAAACCCTCATGGTTCCCCACTTATTCTCATCGTTTCTCAAACTCAAAACCTATAACGGTCTCAAATATTTTCACTTACCATTAAACTAGCAAAATTAAATTAAATAAATATTCAGTAATCACACATAAAAAAATAGTTTCAATTGTATGTAATTAGAGAATCCCTTTATTTATATATATATATATATATATTTATATATATATTTGCATGGAAATGTGATAATGGGTAATGGAGCACACCTTCCGTAGTCAACCCCACAATATGAGCGTCGTTTTTCACCCTAGCATTACCCATTATATATAATTTGCTGGATTATAATTCTTATAGACTTGTTAGAAATACATTAGTTATTTAGGTTCTTTATTAACTGTCTGAGTTTATGTTGGGACGTTCTTAATTATTTTATCAAGTCTTTGGATATATTGTGAAGATTACTTTTTTGAGAGGGATTATTGTTGAGAAACACCAAGATGATACAACCCCAAATACAACCCAAGATACGAAATGACCAACAAGTTTACTTGCCGTATAGACAAGAAGATGCAATTTTAAATAATTGGGATGGTGATTTCAAAGTTCCAATTGTTCAAAGTGGGTCAATCAATAAGTCGAGGCCCAAAATAATCAAAGAAGATACATTGGACTTCACGAGACGCGTTGAAGAATAAGAAAATTTTTATTCTTCAAAATTTTATACAATTCATAAAAGACCCAAGAAGTCCAGCATTAGTTTTTGGCCCTTCAAGATTTTAGAAAATCAAATCTTAAAGATAATTTTTTTTTTTAACGAATGGTAGGTATCAAATAAACCAAAAATAATACTAAAAATAATCCAAATAGAAATTTAGTGAGTACGTATCGAATCCATAAAGATTTGATTTAGCAAAATTAATTTCTTAACAAAACAAAAATGAATAAATTTAGTAAATCAAAAAGGAGTTTTATGAGAAAGAAACCTAGTCGCATTCATAGTTGTTCAAGCATATTTAGTGACACAAGTAATTAAATATACACTAACAATGATAAGATGGCTATAGTAAGTACTTCTCTGTCCCTTTTTATAAGGCGTTAAAGGAGTTTGAATGGTATATTTTATGATAAACTTCCAATTTTACCCTCAAACCTATTTAGGTCTCTTTAATATTTTCTTCCCAATCCATTTACTTTTCATATCGTTTCCCGAATTCCTCCTTGAAAATCCTCCTCTTTTCCCAACCCATTCACGTCTCTCTCGCTTTGGAAGCTAGTGGGCAGGAAGCATTGGACAGAGTCTTGAGCTATTGTGAGATTAACAAGAAGGAAAAAGGATGAAACCACCGCCGGGAAACAGTTCAGGTGAGAACGTATGGCCAGTGGCTCCATCTTTCAATTCTAGAATCTCAAGGTATTCAAAGCTTCCAATCTCCGAAATCTCTTTCCATGGCACCCCAAATTTTGATAGAACCAATCTTTTCACATAAAGTTGATAAATCTTCAGAGCAAGATCGGAAGTGCAATTATCTCTTCGAGCATATAAATGCTGTGATCATGCACTACTATCTGTGCCATTTACAAGCTCACAGATGAAGACGGCGTACAATTCGGGGATAAGTGGAGAAACTAGCAGCACGAAGTTTTAGTTAGTTTGGTTCTGCTTCTCTCTCGCTTTAAACTTCAAAACCACCTTCTTTCATTCTCTCTCTGTCTTACTAATTAGAACAAAAATTATTTGAACTTATCTACAAAATTTTGAAACAAAAAAAAAAAACAAAAAAAGGGAAACAAAGGAGTGTTTTTTTTTTTAATTTCTTTTATGAACTTTTTGGAACTTTCCTCCGCCGGATTAGCCCTTTAGATTTGCAGATGGTTATCTTGTTCTTGTGCAGTAATCTTGTCATCTGATAATACCGCCCGTTTTTCAACCAGGTTCCCGGTACGCCCCTCTTTTATTAGGACCGCAATTTCTTTTCCTCTTTTTCCCCGCCTTTTTCCTGTTTTATTTATTTTTATTTCAGTTAACACCGAGAGGGAAAAGGAAAAAGAAAATCCTTCTCTCATTTGATTTGATTAGTGTGGATTTGTTGATTATGATGTATGTATTTGATTAATGGAGGAAAGTTGCTTTCTTTGGATAATGAGTTTCATTGGAGTATTTTAGAAGGATTGGAAAATTTTAAAGTTTCTTACACAGAAATGAAAAGATGCTTTAACCTAGGGAGAGAAATTTTTGGATAAATCAATTTTTAAGTTTTTGAACAAAGTTAGAGGGGGTAATTTAGGAAGAAATTTTTTCCCTTTAATTTTTACAAAAATACTGCAAAAGCCTTGTAAAAAGAGACACAGGGAGTAATTTTTATATGCTCCTCCTAAATTCTAGGACCCTACCAATCATTGGTTTCTGATCCCCACTCAGTCATGCCGGCTGCAGCTCCGCTGGCAGTTCCTCTGACGGATGGCCAATCTTCAGACTTACCAAAAACATTGGCTACTCTTTTTTCTTCCCATTCAACATCTCCTTCATTCTCTTCAAGCAACTCAGTTCTCATAAAGGTGAAGTAGCTCTCCTTCTGTCTCAGGCTGAAGTTGTCGAACTCGCTCTTCGTTCGGAAATTCTCACATGGAAAGCCTAGTATGGAAACACTAGGAATGACTTTCTCACGATCGGGCTAAAGGGATATTTCAAAATCTTGTGGATTGATCCACATCATGTTCTGATACGATTAACAATTGAGGAGGACTACGTTCGCCTATGGATGAAAGGACTATGGAATCTCAGATGGGTTCCGATGCAAGTCTTCAAGTGGTCGAAGGACTTTCATGTGAATGTAGAGCCCGCAGTAATCCGTTCTTCGATCTCCTTCCCAGGTCTGCCACTCCATCTCTCCAATAAGCACATCCTTTTTACAATGGCATTGGTGGTCGGATTCCCCTGAAATTGGACTAGGCAACTCTATCTTTGAGTTGGCCAAGTGTTGCCAAGGTTTTTGTGGTAGTTCATCTTCTGAGTAAAATCCGTAGCCGAATTTGGATTGGACAAGGAGATAAAGGGTTCTGGCAAACCATTCAATTTGAAGACTTACCTCCATATTGTAATAGCAGGGCCCTTGCCAAAGCTGATTGTATATAGAACCAATCGTTCAAACATTCTGATGACCAAAAATCTCTTCGGAAAAGAAGGATATAGATGTAGGAGTGGACGATGCAAGTCAATGTGACCAAGAAAACAGAGCCACAAGTGCCTAGGCATTCAGCGAGAACTAGAGATTTGGCTCGAAAATAGGGGAACTCGGACGTTGGGTAGTTGTGTGTAGGGGTATTTTCGTATTTTCTTATTTTACGAAGTAGGGGAACTCAGACGTTGGGTTGTTGTGTTTAGGGGTATTTTCGTATTTTCTTATTTTACCGTTTTCTGAAATATTTTTAGGTTTAGGGGTATTTTTGTATTTTTGGTAGTTGTGTTTTTTTTAAAAAAATTTCCGTTTTCTATTAGGTTTAGCTTTCCGTTTCCGATTAGGTTTAGCATTCATTTAGGTTCATTTAATGATGTTTTTCTTGAACAGCTTTCAGTAGATTGAATATAAAGAAAAATTCTCAATTGTCTGATGTTCTTTATTTTCAGTTACTTCATTGAAGTTTCTTGAAAACTTCATCGTCGGTGATTATAATAGCATAACGACGAAAATTCTACTGGTATTGTTTTTTTTTATATCGAAGACTAAAAGCAATTCTAATTGCATCTTCATCAATTGGTATCATAGACAACGTTTTGGTCCATCAAACCCAAATCCACCTGCCAACAACTGGACAACATGTCTAGTAGTGATAACAACAATCTCAACCCTATTGTTTCCAATCTGTTGCAACGGTTAGAAGAAGAAAGGGAAGAGCAAAAGTTGCAACAGGACGAAACCAGGAGGCGCAAGAGGAAGAACGTGAGGAGAGGAGGAAATTCATGTAGCAGATGATGGAGATGATGCTGCGGTTCGCACCCATGCAAGCGAATCCAGTGCTGCCACCTCAACAGCTGGCTGCACCAAATCCGCATCAACTTGCCGCTCCACCAAGATAGCCAGAGGTACCCGAACCAGCTATGCCCTTGGGGCAACCAGAATTTCAGGCAGAAGAAGAGGATGAGCCGATACCGTTTGAGGAGGAGCCATACCGAGCACAAAGGTATTTTCAGAGGCCTTTTCGCAACCAGAGGTAGAATTATGAAGTTGTGCGCGATGGACAGAACCAATGGGATGGAGGGGTCAAGTTAGAAATTCCAGAGTTCACCGAAAGTTTGAGTCCAGACGAATTTCTTGATTGGTAGATAGTGGTGGATGATTTGTTGCGCATAAAAAAAGTCCCATTGGAGAAACAAGTAGAGTTGATAGCTTTGGTTTTCAGATCTAGGACACAATTCCACAAAGATCACAAGAAGAAACAAAGATTAATGTAAAGAACAAACACAAAAACA
>JAOXNR010053621.1:0-13895 GCA_028571225.1 Parsonsia alboflavescens | reverse complement strand
ATTTCAAATTATGAGTGACCTTGGGTTTGGATAGATGGATGTTGAAATTCCAGCCATAATTCAAGTGAATCACATCACATAGTTAAATTCCTCATAGTTGCTGTAGAATACTTCACTAGATGGGTTGAACCGGAGCCAATGACTGTGATCTCATCGCAAAAGGTTCAATCATTTATGTCGAGAAGCATTGTATGTTGATTTGGGATCCCTCAAGCCATCATTTCAGACAATGGCCGACAGTTTACTAGTGACCCATTCAAGACCTTCTGTGAGAACCTTCACATTGAGTAAAGATTGACCTTCGTGGCTTACCCTCAAGCCAACGGGCTAGCAGATGTCACAAACTGAACAATCCTAGAAGGATTAAAGAAAAGCCTCACTGAGCTTGAGAAAGAAGGTCGCCACATAGACTGGCCAAATGAAATCCCAAGTATACATATGGGCATACAAAACTACACCAAGAAAAGCCACTAGCGAAACTCCATTTAGCTTATGCTTTGAAGTAGAGGCGATAATGCCAGTTGAGATGGGAATGACATCTTTCAGACTAACCTAGTATAACTCAGTCATAAACAAAGGGTCCTCAAAAGATCAGACACTTCGTAGTTGGAGAAATGGTCCTCAAAAGATCAGACGTTAGCAAACAGGGTCAACTGACCAAGCTGCAAGAAAGTTGGGAAGGACCCTACCTAATCTAAGAAGTCCACAAAGGAGGGAGCTACAAGCCAGCTGATCTCGAAGGAAGACAACTCCTGAGACCCTTGAATGCCTGTCACTTTAAAAAGTTCTATACCTAGAGGTCATCTAAGATATGAGAGACCTCATGGCAACCCCAAACACTCAACAACAACCTCAACGGTGGCTCCAACGAGCTCAACCCAGATTAAAGCTAAGTTCTATGCAGTTGTTACGCTTGTGTTAATATAAATTGCTTAAATGAAAAGGCAGCTCAATTGTGCAAGCATGCAATTGTTGATAAACTATGAGTATGAAGATCAGAAACATTGCTCAAAGTAGAGGCAGAAAATCCTAAGAAATTGTATAAAAAGACAAAGAAGGGAACAGAGAGCCACAAATAGACCCTCTAAATTGTATCAAGTGTAGAAAAAATAAAGCAAAAGGAAACAAACAGACCCCTGCGAGGTATTCAGTACTAAAAAAACAAATGGTCAATAGTCCCAAACTGTTGCAAAGAAAAAACTCGAGGCTACTTCTGAGAGTGAAGTACAAGAGGCACATCATCCTCGTCTTCCTCCTCTCCTGCTGGGATGCTAGCAGGGACGAAAACACTCGGAGGGTACGCAGAGCCGCTCGGAGGAGTCACACTAGAGGTCCCTGATAGACAAGCCAATAGCATAATCAGATAAAAGTACTCCCAAGAACAAATGAAGAAAATGGGAAAAGGTTAAGTACCTTCCCCAAAATATTCATTCACAACTTGAGGAAACATTTCGTCAAAAGTATCTGAGCCAAAAAAGACAGGAATACCTTCAGGTGTTTCCATGGCTAAAGGGGTGATGTCCACAACCTCAGGGCCTGTCTCAACAAGAGCTTTCTCCTTTTGTGCTGGGCCCTCATCACCTTGACCAACGTGAGTCAAGGTCTCTGCAGCAACAACCTCTTCAGGAGAAGCTTGTTTTTTACTCTCTTGCAGCCAGGGGAGGGGTTCGGATGGTAGAAATCAGCATCAAAATCTAGACTGGTCTTCATCCCCGAGTTGAGCGCCCTGAGGTCATCTACTACCTCGACATATAGAGTGATCATCTGTGGCCTCAGTAGAGATTGCACATGCTCCTAGAAAGTAGGAACATCCTCCGACCTTTCCAGCACCAAGCTGCCTTCTTCATCACAGAGTCCCTGAAAATCTTCAAACTGGGCCTCAAGGATTTTGAAGCGCTCCTTTTGCTCGTTGATCCTCCTTTCAGATAGGTCTAGGACTTGGGGGGTGACCTCACTAGCGACTTTGTCCTTTGAAACATCCATCTAACATGCCTCAAGAAGTTGCTTAGAGTGCTGAGGAGAAGCCTTGGACAACTCGGCGGAAGCAATGAGTTCAGCGTTCTCCCTCTCCAAGCAAGCCTTACTATAATGCTGCTCATAAAGTAGGGATGCAAATTCCAGATCCTTTTCAGCCCTCTCAATCCCCCTCCTCAATCACTGGCCGAAAACAAGGTGATCCTATAGAGCAGAAAGGGAAAAGCTATTTAACGCACTCAAGAAGGAACAAAAGCAAATACAAGCTGTTAGAAGAATGCAAAAACTCACCACAACCAGAAAGGAGGCACCAAACTTGTCAAGCTCCTCATCAGTCAATTGCCGGCAGATCTCCTGGTCAACCGACGGGGTAAACTCCATCAAGAATGATTGAGGGTGGGACCCTTACAATAAGGAGTCTGATTCCTACAGAGCAAGGTTAGGAACCCACCTCACAGTTCCCTCAGAAGTATGAGAGGCCAGGACGGCACCTCCCAACCTTTTGAAAGCCTTAGTGATTTCCTCCATGGCATAGCCTGGGAAAGTTGGGAGGGACCCTGATGATGTCACCAAGTTTTTCAATTTTGGAAAGGCTCGAAGCCACCTTTATAGGTTGGGAAGAAGGGAAGATGTGGAAGTCGAAGGAATCTTGATGGGACGGTCGGAAGATGCCATCCTAGCAGTTGTGGAGGATCTTTTGAAAGCTCCTCGAGTCCTTTTAGCCACCATCCTAATTCCCCTGCCCTGGGGAAGGGGAACCCTGGCAACAGGAACTCTGGAACCTCGCCCCCTGCCCTCAGACTTTTGAGAACCTCTACGAATCCATTCTGATGCCTTCATTACTACAAGAAAGAACCAAAAGAAGAAGCTGTTAGAACCGGATCAGTAAGAACAAGAATTCAGCAAACAAAATAGTTCTTCCTACCGAAAGAAGATATGCCTAGGGAATTTCGGAGGGAAGAAATATTGCGTCCTGTTAACTTTCCTAATCCAGTAAAGCGGAGCAAAGCCTCAAGCCAGACAGGAGCAGTGCACCCCAACTTAGGCCTACTAGAATCGACCAAACCTATGAGGAAATCCCTATGCTCGCCCAGTTCAACAGATAAGTCAGGAAGTTCGTTAAAAAACATGGGATTCAGGTTCCAATTCGGGTAGACCTCAGATCTAATCAAGTGGCTCGGAAGGTGAGCAAAGAAGAAGAAGGATTTCCATTCCCCCACGGAGTTTTGGAAAGGACCTACCAGCTTGTGTCAAGAAAGAAACTGAAGGTACCCCTTGGAGCCAAAGAGACAGCTAGCTCAAAGAAACACCTGAAGAGTTCCAAAGAGACTGGAACCCAGTAAAGATGACAGGTCTCAATAAAAGCAACCTCTTTTGAGGGAAGAAGCTTAAAGGACTATGTGTCCATCATGCCTATTGTAAGCACGTTCCTGCCTCTCGGCAGTGACAATTATGCCCTTGTCCAATCCCAATTCACCACCGAGTTCGAAAATAGAACCAGGATCCAGAGAAGGAGGTATGGAATGAGTTTCTATCTCAAAAAGCTCGAAGGTGGCAGTTTTTACCAAGGGAGCCCTAGATAGAGCCGAAGGAAGGTAAAAGATTCCATTTTCCAGATCAACTGAGGGGAGGTAGATGCACTCTCTCCTGACTGGAGGGAAGGAGTACTAGACACGGTAGACACATTGACCACCGAAAAAAAAAAAACAAAAAAAAAATGAGAATGTACAACCTTTTCAAAAAGAGGAAAATGAAAACTCACTCAGTGAAGTCTCAGAGAGGAAAGAAAACAGTCTTGGAAGAAGCTGGAGTTCTGAGGAAAGAAGAGGAAGTTCTAAGCCAAAAGCTCTATAAAACCCTAGCTGGAGAGGTAGAAGTTCAGGCAAAATCCAAGTCTGAAGGTTATACAGAATAAGGAAGTCACAGAAGCGGGTTAATCTCCCTAAATCTGGAGCGAATCACCGGTTCGGGACCCAACACGCTTCAACCTCCTTTTTAAATAAAAGCGGGCCATCTCTTCAAGTTCAAAATGGGTCGGATATTGCCAAAAAATGAAGAGGCCCGATCTTCTCGTTCAGATCGCTTAATAGTTCTTAAAATTGAAAGAATGCGTCCTCTCTTAAAAATAGCTGTTGTGAGAAAACAACACAGTTTTACCAAGAGCCGTGGCCTCAAGATGGTAAGTCCTAAAATACCTGAAGGCCAGCTTTACGAACAGTTGTGAGAAAACTATTCAACCTTTCAAAAGATCTCAGCTTAGAGATGATAACTATTGAATACTTGAAAGTCAGATCAAAGACTTGGATATAGTAGTTTCTAATACCTAAAAGTCAAACCTGCGGCTTGAATATGATAACTTCTAATACCTGAAGGAAGGGTCCCTGACCTCAAGATGGTGAATCTCAAAACTTGAAGGTCAGACTCGCGACTTGTAGATGGTAACTTGTAATACCTAAAGGTCACATTGGCCAGTCCCGGGGTGCGAGTGGGCAAGGACTTTCTACTACCGACCTCAAGGGTCACGGACCCAGAGTTCAACGACCTCCAGATGAGCATAGCAGAAGCCTTAGTAGACCACGACCTACGATCTCGTGAGTCCCAGCCTTGCTCATGTACCTTCCGTGCAGCGACCAGGTGCGCACAACTCAACTTGAAGCCGAGAAATTATAAGCCAGCTTGTAGCTCTCGAAGAGACCCGAATGGACATTTACTCTTGAAGTTAGCTACTACAAGGAATCGGCAGACCTAGTAGTAGCAACGACTTGAAGATGGTAATTTAGGCACTAACGACCTATAAGCTCGCGAGGCCTAAAGGGGGGTAATGATGTGTGAGACGGGCAGGACCCGAACTAGTCAACTGAAACGGGCAGAAACTGGAAAGAAGTAAACCCAAATGGGCCAGAGGGTCCCATGCCTTCAATACCTGAAAGCCAGACTCACAGAGTCAATGAGGACACGTGGGCAAGCGGCCAGCCACCACCGACCTCCCAGGTCATCGACCTCCTAAATGAGCTCGAGATGAGGTCTTGCTAGACCCCGACTTCGACCTGGCAAACTCTGATCCGAATCATAAATCTTCCATGCCACGACCATCGGTGTGCGACCCCTAGCCACTCTAAGGAGCCAAGGATCACTCGGCACGACCTCACCAAAAGAGATGTTTGAGATCTTCAACATCCATAAGGAGGTCGTGAAGTTGGTTTGAAGGTCGGTTAGGGAGCTCGTAGCTCTCACAGAGACGTGAATGACAAGATGTCTCGTTCTAGGGAAATTCCATGATCTTAGGAGCAATTGGCGGGATTCGACTGAATCTCATAATTATCCTAATTGCCTACGGTTACGTAATAAGGAGCCTAATTCTATGAGGTAACGAACTCTTCCTCTACTTAAACAAAAACACACAATCAGTCTACAAACAACTAGGCAAAACAATAGAAAACTGAGACTTCTTGCTTTCTTGAGAACTATCTTACCAGAAAACTCTCCTAAAATACTAATTTAGGCATTAGAGCTCTGCCTTGGGCGTGAGAAAAATAGAAATAATAGTGACAATAAAAAGAAAAATAATTCTACATGCATGAGAAAAATAATTTTTTCTTCCCTTAGCATTTTGTTTTTCCCTATCTGAAAAGCCTGAAAACATTTTCCCAAAGACCAGAAAAATTATGTCTGCCACTAGAATCATTACTTTATCTTTACAGAATATTGGTGCAGCTTCGCGGCACCTTTTCATTTTTTTCAGAATGAGTAGAACTTTGAAAATATCATGGTTATTTATTTTTATTTCATTAGAAAATTACTCAAGGCTCTCCAGTTGATTAGAGTCTTTAATAATTTAGAATAAGTTAATATATATTACTCTTATTTTTAAAGGGTTATACCGAGAGCAAGTGGGAAGTGAATTTTTATTTATAAAAATTTAAATAAAAAAGGTAAATTGGTGAATTTCATTCTTAAATTATTTTTGATTTTCAACATAGGCACTCAATTTTTTTTCTTAACCTTTGAGGTTCCCAAACATTTTTTGATTTATATGATAGGTCATTTTACCAGTTCTACATGTCATTTTTTCTTGTCAAAGGACCTATATTACAACTTAAAAACTGATTGGAAATCTAAAATGTTTTAAATAAAAAATACCCGACCAACATTGCAAATTAAAATAGTTTAAGGGTGAAATTAGCCAATTTTTTTAAAACAAAAATCTAAACTACCAACTATTTTAGAAATAAAGTAAACTAAATGTTAAACCCAACTGTTCATGATTAGGTAAATTTAGACTTTATTGGATTTTTTCTCTTTTTGGAAATAATTTATGAAAAAAAGCTTATCTTCTAAATTAAAATGCTTCTTATTTGAATGTACTAATTAAATTCCTTTTTTAGATTTAAAAATACTTTTAAATATTTTGATATTATTTTTTATGTGAAATTACAATAAGTTTTAATATATAATTTAAAATATGTTTAAGTTGAACTAATATCTATTATGTTTAAATTATTTATTTTCAAAATAAAATGGTGAAGAAAGAAAGAAAATAAAATAAGCAAATAATAAAGCGAAACAAAAATAGAAATAATAGTGACAATAAAAAGAAAAATTATAAATAAAATTTAAAAAAACATGGGAAAGAAAGAGTTTTAAAAATATGCTTGAGAAAAATGATTGGATAAGTTGATTTAAAAATAAGCTAAATTTTATCATTTTTTAAATTTTTTTCAAAAATTGAAAACCAATGATATTTTTTATAAAGTGTTTATTTTGAAAATTAAACTCATCCGAGCAATCATTGCGATACTAAGTATGGGTTTTGCAATATTAAATGTTATTACAAAATTTTTAATTTGTTAAATTATTTTTGTTATACAAATCGAATAATTTCATCATTAAACTATTTTAATTTGTAATGTGGATTCTTAATATTTTTTTAAACATTTTAGGTTCTTAAACATTTTTTGAGTTGTAACATAGGACCTTCACCTAAGAAGTTAAGAAAAAAAAAAATTAAGAGCCTACATTGAAAGTCGAAAATAGTTTAGAGATGAAATTCACCATTTTACCAATAAAAAAAATTATTTACGTTGAAAACAATTAAAATCTTAAATAATATGAAATATTATTCTCTCCATCACTAAATGTAAATCATTCCAGTTAATTTATTCTTGTCATTAATTATAAGTTATTATTGTTTATTTGATTTTTTTTTTTTGAGAAGATGATTAAAGAATATTTTTTAAAAAATTACCTTATTTTTTCATAAAATGAAGCTAGTAAATTTATATTTAGCTATGAAGATTAAGATAGTATAATATTAGTTACGTGCATATCTAGGGGTTGGTAATGGTGTAGTATCCGTACCAATTATAAAAGCTTCCAGAAATCACGAGAACATGCATGTAATAATTAATTAATTATTGAACTTGTACAGCCACGTACAACAGTCCCATGCGCTACGTACCTCGTACATACTTCCCTTCGCTTCCCTTACCCTCCCTTCCCTCAGACGGCACCTATATAAGAACCTCGTTCTTATCTTTGCATGGATCACAGTAGAAGAGAGCATCAATCAAAGTCGAAGAAAAATGTTGACCACTCGCCACTACTTCAATATTTCCTGCATACTTTTCCTCCTCAGTTTCACTGCTGCACTACCTCATGAGTCTGAAACCGAAACCGAAACCGAAACTGGAACCGAACTTGAATTCGTAAGTTTTTTTTAAATTTTTTTTATTTTTACGTTTAAATATTTTGATGATTTTAATAATTAAAAATGTTTTTTTGCGGGGTTATATATATATATATATATATATATATATATTTATATATGCAGATTCTAGAATCGCAGAAACAATGCATTTATGCAATTTATGTGAAAACGGGGGATATACCAAAGGCCGGAACTGATTCCACAATTAGCCTGAGTCTGGGCGATTCTGACGGGCATTCATTTCAGATAGTGGATTTGAGGACGTGGGGATTAATGAATCAAAACCATAATTACTTTGAGAGGAACAGAGTGGACCTCTTCGCCGGTCGTCAAAAGTGCCTCAAAACACCCGTTTGTAAGCTCAAGTTAAAAACCGACGGGGAAGGATACAGTCCCGGATGGTTCGTGGAGTTCGTGAATGTGACCAGAGTTAGCCTTCACGAGCCCTGCAGTGAGTCCTACTTTAAGGTCGATCGTTGGTTGGGAGTTACTGAGTTCGAAGTCACTGTTACTTTTGGTGGTTGCCAGAGCAGGTATCTTAGTTTGGCCTAGAGACTCACACAGCCGCCCACCTGAGAAATGTCTGACAAAGGGTCCGTAACTTTATGTGAGCTTCGAGGAAACAAGAAATTAAATAAATCACGTGTTTTTTTTTTTTTTTTTGATATGAATAATGGTCTATTTCCCTTAATATAAGATCAAAATTATATATCTCGATCGAGTGTTGTTAATTATTTTATGATGGTGTGGTGGTTTGGCATGGACCTTTATTACTTGATTATAATTTATTAAAAAGTTATTAATCAATTCAATTATCAAATTATATTATTTTGGTCATTTTGATCTTTAAAGTATTTTTTTTGGCATGTTTAGTCTTTAAACAATTTACAGGTTGATCATTTTAGTAATTTTGATTGAAATCTTAAAAAAAATCACCATAATTTGGAGTTAACGGTAGTTTGATCAAAATGAGAAGGACATGTCTATCTTTACATAGTTTATTAGGTCAGGAAAAAAAAGGTTGCCACTACTCTCAAACAAAGAAGGACAACCATTGTAAAAACTTAGCTTCTGCCAGTGATGTCATGGCCCGGAACATCCATTGCCATTCCAATTACAACCTTGACATAATGAAATCTTATCCTCCATGCATCGAACCGTGGCGGGCTGTGAATTACACTTATCACAGATGAGTGATCTTTCATGTCTTCGAGACACGGAATTTGCAGAATGAACACAACCATCACAATGCAAGCAGGGCTTTGCTGAATCTGATTGCAGTAAACCACTGCTCTAACGAAAGTACACCATCGGCGACTAGAGCCCGGAGAAGAGGAACAGTGTAATGGTAATCTTTTTTTTTTTTTTTTACCTAATGAATAATGTGATGACGAAAATGCCCTCTCCATTTTGGTCAAGCCACCATTAACTCCAAATTACTGTGACTTTTTTGAAGATTCCAATCAAAAAGATCAAAATGGCCAACTTGTAAATTGTTTAAGAACTAAACAGATCAAAAAAAATATTTCAAGGACCAAAGTGGGCAAAAGAATATAGTTTGAGAGCTGAATTGATTAATAACTCTTTATTAAAATAAATCAAAAAAAAAAAATTACATCAATGTCGAAGTAATGGAATTTCTATTTAAAACATAATTAAGGACTATGAATTAAATTTGAAATTTGATTCCTATGGAGGTTGTAAAAATAGAGATTTAAGAAGTAAAATCTTACGATTTTATGATTATACCTTATGTAACTGAGTAGAATCAGTGCAAAATCAAAATTACTTTGCAATTGGCCAACTCACAAGTCAATTCGATGAAATCAGTTATAAACTTGGGTGATTTTACCGAGTTCATCGAGTTCAGAGATTTCCCAAATTAAACCCAACAAAAATAAATTACCCAACATCCCTAGGCATATATGTTGTTGATAATCGAATCAAACAATACATTTTGGCCAATGTTTTCTTTCCACTCCATTGAATTCTATTACTGTCACAATTTTGGAATATGAGAATATTTCTTCAAGTTGCAAGTTGAAACTTTAAATCCGTAGGTCTTTCTTAATTCCAAGTTTCAAACTCCCAATGATCAAGAATTTGTTATAGATCTCTCATCTATGATCATTTAGGCAGAGGCAATGACTTGACTCGTGCTTGGAGTCGACTAATGAGCTTGCTCAATGACTAGCTCTGTTCAACTTCAACAACTTCATTTTTCTCTGTTATCAGTTGAAGTGAGTTGAAAAGTCCTATTCTTTATTCAGCTGAACTAATACTTAATAATGGGATGGATTGCTGATTTTATTTGTGGAAATTTTGTAAATTGTACATGAATTTGGGCTTTTGACAATGATTTGATATATTTGTTCTCATATCCATTGTATAGTGATGGTATTAAAATTATTGTATATATATTCAATAGGTAAATAAATTCTACGATTTTACAATTAGAGTTAACGATTCGACTTTATAAGACCTTCCCGAATCTACAAAAAGTCTTCATTTTGAAAACCTTGATTCCTATTGTCATTCCATAAAAACGACCGTTAAGTGAATAAGGTCTCAATATCCTGAACTTTGAAAGAGTTATGTAATAATCCACTTAAAAAAGAAACACCATAAAATTGAACGTGTATACATTTACTACAAAATTGCTATTTGTTGAATCACGCATTCTCAAATAGGTTCGGGTTGGTCGAGTCAAAAGTTTGTACTACTAGTTGTCGTGTCAAGACGAGAGGGGATACGGGCTGGGCTAGGTTAGGTAAAACCAACAAGTTTGAGTTTTATTTTATTTTACTTTTTATTCTCCTTCAAATCAATCAGTGCATTTGGATAGAGTGTTTTTAATTTTCGAAAAATGAAAAATGGCTCAAAACTTATTCGGACTCTAGTCCAATTTTTTGTAATTTTTTTTTTGGATTTTTGTCCAAAAAAATAGAAAACAAGCTAGACCTATATAGCATTGGGCAAAAGCAACATTTTTCCTTTTTCTTTCCTTCCCCCAACTATCTTTTCTCTTTTCACTTCCAACTACACCGCCTTCCCTATTCATTTTTTAGAGTCAATTTGCAGCAGATACCATCATAGAAGGCATATTTGTTCTGCTTTTCACTGAATTAGTTGATTATCAGGTTGTTTAGTGTGCCCAGAAGCTAGAGGGAGAAGCTCTTTTTCTAACAGCAGATATGCAAACAACCACTGGTCCACTGCCAAGCTCTTTCCTGCTCAAGATTTAGACTAGTTCAAAGTCCTTTGTGTTTGGTTTTTTTTTTTTTTTTCTTGCAATACCCTTCCCAATGAGACTTTGAACACCCTAAATTAATCTAAAAGAGTTTTTTACTTCTAAAAATTTAAATCACTCAATTTTTAGAGAATTGAAATATAACCCTTTTTAATCTTTAAGATTTGGGCCCTTCTCCAATGGCTGCTGCATTTGGACAGCCTAGTTTCAGTTTTAATGGACAAAAGTTGCCAAAAAAAGAACCCAATAATGTTTTGCAATGTTCTTCTAAGGCCTTTACTTACTCTCTAGCCATCGAAAATCGGGCAACCTGTATTAAGAATCCTACGTTGTATATTTGTGAGGACAATTTGTACTATATATGAGATAGATCCTCCCTCCTTGAGCTCTCCTTGAGCTAACTCTAGCTTTTAAAATTGAATTAGATTCAATCCCATATTTTTACAACCTTTATTTCTCTCATTGGAAAAATTCCCACTACATAAATTTTGAATTCTTTAACAAATCCATCTAGGAAAAAAAAATTTTAATCTTGAAAATCAACAGGAAAAATCATCGCAGAAAGATAGATCATTGATCACTTCCTATGGGTTCAGTTTGCTAACGCTCCTCACGAAGGAGCGACTACCGTGGGTGTGGTTAGGGAGTGAGGGAAGATCGATTGAGACTTCATCATACCAGAGGAGTCCATAAGGTTTAGGAATTGAGTAATTGTTTACTCAAATCATCAACCCGGAAACATGTTTGTCAGGTTGTCTCACAATGATTTGATGCGTAGCCTCTCTTATCTGAATTCACAAGCCTTGAACCTGAACATGGAACCTCGTGCTACCATTGTAGAATGGTGATTCAAATTAAAGAATCCGAGAGGGTGAAGCAAACACTTAGAAAGGACTTGGACTGCTGGCGAGGCTCAGGGGAAGAAGCTCCGGGAGGAGTTGGGAGTTTCGAGTTCCCAGACTAGCAACAATTAGAAAACAATTGAACGATGTACTGGCAGCAAAGTAATGAGGAAGATAAAGTGGCAACGTAAAGAAGGAAGTCAAAGACTGATATTAGAAGAGCTTCCCAAGTCCGATCACTTCCGGAACTAGTGGATGCTATTGCCCTCTTCAACTCTTGTGGAACTCAATTTGTTCAAAAATAATTTTTTATTTTTTATTTTTGCAAGTGATCTCTATTTTAGGTAAATACCTCTTGTATTATTGATAACTTTGCTTATGTGTCAAGTTCTATATTTTTAATTGAATCTAATCCTTTGTGGACTGTAGATTTAGGAGCAACATACCATATAGCGAAGGATAGAGAAGCCTTCGTAGAATTCCGACGAGTTCCAACGGAATCAAAGTGGATTTATGTATGGAACAACTCTAGAATTGAAGTTAGAGGAATGGACACTTGCTAGTTGATAATGCGTGGTGGATGCACTTTGTTCCTACATGATGTATTATACGCTCCGAAAATGCATCGAAATTTAACGTCTGTTTTAGTGTTGGTTCTGAAAGGAAGGTCACAAACTGACCTCCTCCAGGCATCGATCGGAGGGAGTCTAGAGAGGGTATAGACATTAACTTTTTTTTCAGTTTTTTCAGATAGAAGATCGGAATCTGTAGTCATCAGCAAAAGTCTCTGACCTCTGTCTTTACTTCGTCACACGAACGTCTGCTTCTAGTGCACGTCTCACAAACACATCAATGGGACAAACTCGATTGAATTGCTAGATTCAATCGTGAATATTGTTTTTCTCGTTTTTGGTTTCTCTAAACTCCCTATTTTTTTTTTTTTTAGGCAGACACTCTGACAGAAAAGAACTCTACAAAAAAGAGAGAGGCATAATCTCTTTGAAAAACCTAGAAGACTTCGTGATAAGAAGTCTTCTGGATAAATCAATATTTTATTTTTGATTTCTGATTTGAATTCAAAAATGGGAGGCCTATCAGAGTGTGACTGGAAAGATTTGTCCAGGTTCAAGGAACTTGGAAAAATACAATCCAGTCACAAAATTAACTCCTAATTATATTTTGGTTAATTCCTCTACGTGAATTATCTTAAACAACTTTAGTTAATTACGTTTAGGTTCCAAACGAGATTCTACCCATTAAGCAATACTTTCTGAATGTGTGACCCAATAGCTCCTTGTAAAATTGGCATTTGACATTAACGATATTTAATGTCATGTACAATAAGAGGTGTCTAGCAACACATTATTCTATCCAATTAATGAGAATATCGGTGACAAGACAAAACCTTCTGTGATAAAAATAACATGTCTTAATCTTTTTGTCCAGGAAGTCATAATTGAACACGAGTCGTGAAACGTGTCATACTCGTAAAGTTCAATGTCTGAATTCTCAGCACCGAGTAGATTAATTAAACCGAATAAGAGAAATATCTCATATCTACTTGTTCGAGCATGGCCATGCATTTCATAATCTCACTCAACCAAAAATGATAGACATCACTCTCTTGTTATATAAGAGGGACAAATCCTATCCTGATCATTCAACATTCCACAGCACATATTAGGACATACTCAATACATGCCTTTATTGTCCACTAAGTTAAGAGTGACGTTTGACTATATCAAAGTATGCAATCCTTCATGCAGGAATCTCTGATGACCTCAAGTTAAAAGATGAGATATAATTATCACAATGAAATCACCCATGACACTCATATAACAATCCATGAAGTGATTTCTGAACGAGAATCGGATCCCGAATCCACGAGGAAACGAATCCGGAGTCCCAGGATTTTTAAAAGTTTTCTCACATAAAGAGTTCTAGAACGATACCTAGAATGGTGATTCGTGGAGATCTTGTCCTGCGTAATGGATCTAGACGTCTTGATCTACTTGCATAAGATCTTCTAATTTATTCCCTATCTATCTGGGTGAATAGAAAGGAAAATAGAAGATCGGAGAATTCTGTGTGGAGTGGAGAAAAACAGACTTTCTGTAATTTT
>JAOXNR010053620.1:0-13896 GCA_028571225.1 Parsonsia alboflavescens | reverse complement strand
ACTATTTTAAAGATTCCCCCTTTTTGTGACTTATTAATTGGTTTTATTTAAATTGAGATTCAATTCCTTGTGGGTTCAACCCTACTTGCCCTAACTACATTAGTTTTGGTAGATAGGTTCAATTTGTTCGTGTTACGACGCACGGTCACTCGACTTTCAACTTGATAAGCTCCAATCCGACTCATAAATCTTCTATGCCACGGCCAACGGTGCTCGACTCCTAATCACTCCTTGGAACCAAGGATTACTCGACACGACCTCACCAGAAGAGACGTTCGAGACTCTCAGCATCCACGGGGAGGTCGCAAAGTTGATCTGAATGTCGGTTAGCGAGCTCATAGCTCTCAACAAAGATGTGAATGGCAAGATCTCGTATCCATTGTAAACTTCACAATTCTTGGAGTAATTGATGGGATTCGACAGAATCCCATAGTTAGCCTAATTACCTACTTTTACGTAATGTAGAGGCCCAATCTAAGAGGTAACGGACTTTTCTTTTACTTAATCAAAAACACACAATTGGTCTATGGACTAAAGAACTCTCGAGTAAACAAACTGGGAACTAAACTACTCAGGCTGAACACCATAGTTTTCGGAGAACCGTCCTTACTCGAAATTATCTCTCAAAATACTAACTTAGGCATCAGAGCTTTTCCCAGAGCAATAACCCACTCCGGTGACCGTTTTCTCTCATTTCTTAGGTTCTCGACCGCAGAAGTTCATCAGGATCTGTGGGGTGACCTTGAGTTCATTTTTAAACCCCATCTTAAACAATACAAATACAAACTCCTTTATCGTAAAATTATGTTTTCATTTTAGAACTATAGATGATAATTTTAAGCTTATTATGTCAATTCATGTACATATTTTTAAATATGAAAATAAAAAGAAAAAATCTTGATGGGATAAAAGTAGTTTAAGTTACCTTTTATATATTTTTATAATATCCATATAAATCTTTCGCAATATTATAGATCATTCATAAAAATCTTAATATAAAGGAAACTATCCATGCTCATACATACATACATATACATGTATGTATATGTATGTATGTATGTATGTATATATACAACAAAGAGCAAGCATCTGATTGAAGGGCCCATGTCACTCAAAGGAAAGAAAGTGGGGGCATAGTTGTAGAAGCGAATGAGCGAAGAGACTCTCCAACTCAGGGGAGTAGCTGAAGAGTGACAAGTTTCAGGGTTTACATATAAGATCGTAGAATTTCTTGTTTTCTTACTCTATCCGGCTATTGAACCAAGTTTCCCTCTGCATATGGTAATAGAGAGTTAGACAACTTAGAGAGCTCCTCAAAGGAATAGGCATTCAATATAGATAGAAAGCATTCGACCAAAGCTCCAACGCTTGACATACCAGCTAGGCTTCAACATTCGCAAGAATAGCTTTTATATTATAGGCTTTTAGAAAGGCTATCGTTGATCTTGCTCTTAACCTACTGTTTGAATCAGAGTCAGTCCATTCATCCATTCCAGTCCGTCCTTCCAAGCAAAGAAGCGAAGGAATAGCACATTAGTGATCTAGTTCCTACATTCTAGCACTCCAAGTGTAGTTGCCAATGTAGCAGTAATTCCTTTCTTTTCAAGCCTTGCCTGCAACTACTTTTCAGCTAGTGCAGTTGGAGCCCAGCTCGTTTTGTAGCTCATTAATATCCAGACTAGAAGGAGTCTTGAAAATGGAAAAAAGTCAGGAAGATGGGAAAAATTGAGCCTGCGAGCACTCTTGTCTTTCACCCGGGTGTTCCCTCTTTCGTGAATGCATAGTGGCTAAGCCTACTTTTCTTTCTAAGAAAGTCCTTTACAAGATCGAGCGTAATAAGTGTGACGTGTTTACCAGCAGGACTAACTATTATTTCAAGTAAAGGTGTCTACCAGCGTTACTTAGTTGTATTCATTCTGTCCTAATCAAAAGGATCGACATCTCTGGGGTGTGACAACTCCTTCTCATGAATAAATTGTCTGCTTAAGACAGTCGAGTGTGATAGGCTTGCAAAGCATAGGCTACGCAGCCTTCTTCATCGAAAAAGCATAAGATCCTTGATTGAAAGGGTGTTTGTTTACCAGACAGCTTACTGTTTCGGGAAAGCGAGAGATCTCATTGTCCGAGAAATGCTATCTCCTCTAGCGGGATCAGACTTTCCACAAAATAGCATCCCGTAATAAGAGAAGGTCCCTTAGTCTACTTCTCTGGTTGGAAAGGCACATGCAAGATTATGGTTTTAGAAAAGAAAGAATCTTGCTATCTTTCTTGCTTGTAGGTAAAGCGGCTTCCAAAAAATTGGTTCTCGTTGCTGCAGTAGCTCCCGAAGCCGAAGCGCCTTCACTTGAATGGATTTCCGCTTTTCCTAATAACTTGTAACTGTGCGTGAACCGCCCATTCCACAAAGGGCTTAGTTCATAGAGTCCTATACTGTATTCGAGGGGGAGGAATGATCAGTCAGTGAATTGGGTTGACCGATAAAGGGGAAGATGTAGCGACAAAATCCCCCAATTGATCTTTCAGGATGCTAATCTAAGATAGACCCACAAGAATGCTCCTTATCGGTGGTATGTTACCAGTATCAATGCTTGGTGAAGAGTTAGTGATAGCTTTGCATTGGGGCTCTTTGTCCTGAGGAAGGTTTAGCCTGGTCTCCTCAATAGGGTTGCTTCTTCCTCGAGGGAGGGCTATCGCTTGCAGAGTTATGGATGCTTTAGCAACAACTATGTCGACCCTTTCGGCTTTAGTAGAATTTCTGACTTTGATTTAGAGCCTTCTGCTCATTATTCATATTCCATTTCACTCATTTTTAGTGTTGTTGGGGGGCCACTAAAAGATCCATTTTTATCGGTTCTCACTGCGGTTGTCATAGTTATTCTTTTGAGTGCTGTTTGTGCGCTGTAACCTCCGCAGTCCTGCTTCACCTTATTATATTCAACAGCAGCATTCTCCCAGGAAGCTTCGGTTCACTCTTTCCTATGTTATCTTTTCCAAAGCCATCTCTGCTATGAGACCCAGTTGTTACCTATTTCAATGTTAGAGATTCTCTGCTAAGCGGCCTTGCAAGTATAGCTGGCGCTAACCTCGACCTGAAGCTTCTGGTCTACCCTTGTCCTAGGTTGATCTGCATTTGGATACCCGAGGTGAGTCAGGCAAGCCCCTTATTTAAGTAGATTCCTATGTTCTTTCACCACTCTTCTCAGGTTCTCCTTTTAAAGCAACTTAGGTGCTGATTCGCAACATCATACCTAGTTATTCCAGGCCTTCCTCGTTAGACGAATTCACTCAATCAAAGACTTTCCTTTGCTTTGTCTTTAATAGGAAAGATATTCTATCATTTTCATAAAAAGAATAAAAGCTCGTTCCTATCCTAAAAGCTTTCTCTCTTTCTCCTTGCTAACAAGAAATGATCGTATACAACCAAGCATTGCCGATTTACACATCTCGCACTAGGTGCCTGAGATATTAGCGGTAAATACTAATGGTTACCAAGCCGTCGAACAAGGTCTAGGTAGCAAGGAGAAAGCGAGAAAGCTCCAAAAGGGAATCTGAAGATTTTATGGATGCTTTGGTAGAATAATCTAATATGAAAGAAAGGCCGAACCCTCTAATCATAGTGTTTCATCCACAAATAGACGAAGTTCAGTTGACCGATGGACCACTGGCTATAGAAATAAATAAACTGAGCTAATCGACCCGAGTACGATGTAATTAGCAAGCGGTTCTCTTTCATATGTCTCAAACCTCGGAGAGGGGTTAGGAACAAAAGGAAGCAAGTACTATAGCAATCATAATCAACATCTTCATCTGGCCTATCATCATCTGGTGGATCTCTGTAAACAGCCTTTTCTTTTCTCACCTTTGGTTCGCAAGTAGTGCGTGCTCTCAGGTGTCCTTACTTGTTGAGTAGTTGGACCCGGAAAAGATCAAAGATTGAACCACATAAGCAGCTACCAGCTAAGGTGCTATGGCTTAGTGGAAAGGCCCAACTTCTCATAGGGTGGGCATAGCTACATACGTGCCGCGGGAGGTGACCTTATCTAACCTAACGTAAAGAGAAACCTATTTGGTGTGAGAAGCGGGAGTTTATTCTCTTCCCATGAGATTCTGCCTTTGAGATGACAGAGTTGCTTTAGTTGGGTAAGGCTATTCTTTGAATAGCAGTTGAGGCCAACTTTTGCTTCCTTCTTTATAGTACCTTCTTTGGAATAGTTATAAGTGGTAGTCATTGCAGAAATCGTGCAATAATTCTGCTAAGTCCGGACTCAGGCTGGAGGTCCAATGCAGCGAAGTTGAGACCCTACTTGGAGGTCATCCGTGGTTAAAAGCCATTACTCACTCTGGAATCCAGAAATAGGTAAAAGAAGAGGAAAGATCTTGATAAGGGTTCCTGACCCCTAGCTCAGATAAAAGATAGGATTTCATTCCTCAGTGAATGTATAAGCGTTGCATTCTATGAAAAGGCAGGACTGCTGTTACTTGCTGCTTATGACATAGACTGACTACTATTAGTGAACCTTTCTTTGAGCCAGTGGTATATTGCTACGGATCTATCACCGTTTGCTGTTCGGTGCTATTGGACGGAGAGCTACAATTATAGACGGAAGGGGAAAGGAAACGTATAGATGGAATATTGAGTCTGTGGGCACTCAAGGAGAGAGATAGAATGTAGGGCTAGAGCTGGCAACATTACAACCTGGATTCTTTCTTTTCTATCTGTGAAGGATCTTTCCTATTGAGTAAGGGTAGTGCTTCTACAAAAGGGAATCAAAAAAAGAACTCCTTTGAGACTGGCCCTCCACTTAATAAGATGGATCAAACCTTAATGCCCTTCATCTGATCATCTTCCCACATTGATGACATGAAAGATAACCCTCACCTAATGAAATGATCTCACACCAGCGCTAGCCTTAAATGGTTTGACATAGCTTTACTGCTTTTCCTACGATTCTTCTTTTTAATGAGAACAGCACAGAACTAGACTAAGGAAATCATCTGTTGTGCCCCTTGCACTTCCTAATGGGACTTTCCCTGGTTGACTATTCTTACTATGAGAACAATGAGCACCAACTTCATTCACAAGAGAATGGGATTCCTCCAGTCATAATGATCCCGTACACTAAGAACACAAAGGATTAGAGGGAACAAGAGGTTCCACTCATCAAAGTGTGAAACGCAGGGCTTCTGCCTGGCCTATAAAAAGTCCTTCTTTGCCACTTTCAAATCAATAATAACGATGTCAAAGATATTCCAAGAGGAGGACTCGGGTTCACATAAACTCATCTTTAGACCTAATGCTAACTTTCTATCAAGCCTGTCTAGGGAAATGATCGGCCATCTACCTGCTATGCTTCTTCTATACAATAAACCTGCTCCTCTTTTCGACCACCGAAGCATTTTCATTACTTCCCACGATCTATAACCATACCACATGAAACGATTAGCATCGCCTCATTTAGTATCAATGAAATGAAAAGTTTATGTTCTTCAAGCTCAAAGTGATTCAAAAACAATTTCATTGCACCTATCTTCCAACTAGCGCTATCTTTGTATGTATACTTCAGTCCCTTCCCGCCGATCAAGCTTTGAAACAGGAGCATTAGCAGAACTCACGGCTTAAGCCATAAGTAATAGTGACTTGCCACCATGCTGCTTTGCTGTGCTTGCTAGCTAGAACGCGCAGAGCACACGGAGCAAACAAAAGGGCATTAGCACGAAGTAAAGACATAGAGGGGCTAGCCCGCAGAGCAATAGTAAGCTACTTCACTCGAGAAGAAGAAAGACGCTCTCGTTCGACTCAGATAATAATGAAGCTCGAGCTCATCTCTTGCCAAGCAAGCTCCAATGCTACTGCTCAGCTTAGCTCTGAGACTACAGGAACAGTACTTGATTTATTCACTGGCCTTCCTCTTGCTGGTTGGCTGCTTTCTCCGGTACTGTATCGGCTTGCTCACCTTCCTTCCAAGGACCCTTCCGTACAATAATTAGAAAACAGTACTTACTGTTTGCCTTATTACTTAATGGCTTACTCTATTCCGCCTACAGACAAGGCCTATACTTAGCTTTCTTCATACCTAGACCTAGGTGATGAATCAAATATTCAATCAAACCGGATCACCTGAAGGGCTACCTTTCTGCCTGTTATGGTTCATTTTCTTATCTTAGTTAGATAAGGTGAGGTACTTAATTTTTTGATTGACTAAATGACTCTCTAAGGAATTCATTCACCTGAACCACATCCATCCCGACAGATACTAACCACTTATATCGTCGTCGTCCCGCCCCTCCTCGCTCGAGACCAATGGTAAGAGTAGCTCCCTCCTCTCTGGCAGGAACCTTTGGAAAAGGATCCCCTCTTTGTTTTTTCCTTTGATTTTGTCATTCGTTCCTTGCGCCTACCCACCTTTTAGTTTTGTCGCGAAAGGCACCCTAAAATGTTCTTCAAGTGCCTGGCTCACGATATCTTCGACAGTGCTCAAATATTTTTTTGACTAGTGTGAAAGCCAAATCTGTGCATCTACTTTCTTTCTTTTCTGGGTCAATCCCAGTGCATTGAATAATGTCTACTGCATATGCATACTTGATCGAATGGGTAAGCAGCTCCAAAAACAAAGTCAAAGATGTTCCCTTGAATCCCAGTTTCAATGAAAAGCTACATGATTTTTCTTGCTTGATTGTGCTTGTTGTCTTCGATATTTGTGCATATTCCAACAAGTGTGCGCACTATAATGGAGGTAGCAATAATAGCTAGACAGAGAGCTCTTTTGCAGTGCTGGTTCAGGATCCTCAGTCAGCCCCGAAAAAAAAAAAAAAGCCTAACCTAGCATCAGGTGGTGGGGCTAATCCAAATGAGGAGGTACAACACTTTGCCAACAATGTAAGTTGTAGCTTGCATCAAGTCAAGGCCTACAGATGGTATCCGATGTCGGTAACTGAGAGAGCATCTTGGAAGTTCATATTCAATTGAAGCCGGAAAGCCGGTCCTGACTGCTTGTTCGTCAGGTTGGGATGGGATAGTAACGAATGAACGCCAGCTCTTTTTTGCTTTTCTGCCGTCATTGAGAAAGAAAGATAGTGAATCTGAGAAAGGCTAGTGAACACATACACTCTTTCGTATTAATGAGAAGCTTGCCCGGCCAGGTACTCACCTCTTTGTTTGCTACTTTGAAGATAATGGCTTCTTTGGAGAGCCGAGTGTAGACTGAACTTTAATAGCTTTAGAATCTCCACTTTAAGAGATCCTTGCCAACAAATCAAAGTGGTTTAGCGTTTGGTCTACGGAGCAGCGGGTTTAGCTCACTTCTTTCTATCGCCCCTTCCTTTTCCATGTGCACTCGTAGAGCTGAGTAATTATCTTCAGAATCACTTTCAAGTCGATCGAAGACAAGGTGTGAATTACCACTCTTCACCAAGCTCTTAAGATTTGTTCATTCATATCGTTCAGCAACCGGATCTGATCCTAGGCATTCTATTCCTTTTTGTCTCATTCACTTGACTTTCAGACAGGTCGAGTGCATGATGAGTTATTGGGGGACTCTCTACATTATTCGTTTCAAGCATCTCGTATTTCCCATTTCTTGATTGATAGGATCTACAAGCAGGCAATCACCCGGGCATTCCTAAATTCGTAGCAGCAGGTTTAATGTTGGGGACTTTCAATCTGCCTTTCATCAGTAGTAGCAGGTGGGTTCAATTGGACCCTTCACTGGAGAAGGGGATTGGGAATCGGTTCGGAATTCTCAAACGTATACGTATAATAGAATATAATTTAAAGAAATAGAATAATTGAATGAAATCCGCCTTACTTGATGAGCTTTTGTCACTCATGAGTCACACCGAGAATAAAGGCTGGGCCCAATCCGTATGGAAGGCAACCCCAGTTGGAACTCTGTGATTCAGGAGTGATGTTAGCCTGTCTTTCAAGCGATGTCGATTCCGATTTCGTTGGTGTTCAGTATACCGTACTGTATTGAAAAGAATGCAATGGATGCGAGCTACTATGGTCTGTGCCATAGGAAGGAATTTACTAAGGTCAATGCGCAGAGAAGTTTACTATGGTCAGTGCATTGTGTGGGGATTTCGTAAGTAACTCAATGAATGCTTTCTTAGAAGGAAATGAAATCGAATATTGATGTGAACCATCGCGTAAGTCGTATGAAAGGTTTTCTAGCTATATCTATATGGTTCGAGTGTTTTCTAGGATCAGAAAGAATTTGGGCGACTAGAGAAAATGTCTCAGAGTAGTCAATACCAGAAGTCTGAGTTATATCCCTTAGCCACTAACCGAGCTTTCAACCTTTACACAATGCCATCTGGTAAATATATAACTGCATATACCCATCGACATCCCACTGGTTGGAAGAGGAACCAAGTCCCAAGTGTCATTAGAAAACAAGGCATGCATCTTATCGATCATTGCCTAACACCAACCCTGGTGAGACACCGCCTCTACAGCAGACTTAGGTACAGACATAGAAGATAAAGAAGCAACAAATGATTTCAAAGAAGGAGATATATGAGTATAACAAATTACAGACGAGAAGGGATGTGAAGGACAAGTGGCAACCTGAGTAGTACAAGTACGCTTTCCTCTGTGAAGAGCAAAGGGTAAATATAGATCATCAGATGGAATAATACCTGATGATGGATTGTCAACTTTCGAGGAGACTGGAGGAGGAACTTCCACCAGAAGAGATCTTACTAGGAGTGGAGGATCAACATTATCCCTTGGGTAACGAGTGTAACCCTACCAAACAGGAGGACCAAAGACTAAGACAGAGACCGGAATAGGAATGAATGACTCACATAGATCAAAAGACTACTCATTACCATAAAAGAAGAACTTATCTTATATACGATACCATTAACCATTAGCGCCCTATAATGGAAAAAGAAAAAAAAATGAATGAGGATTTGGTTCATCCTACACTTACACGTCATGGGCATCCTTCCTTTCTTCAAAATGTTCCAAACATGCATAAGTGTGAAGATTGAAGACTTTCTATTCTATATTTCATATATAAGAGTAGTACAAAAGAAAAGGGCAATGGTTCACGCATTGCGGGTAGATTCCTCTTACCTAAGAAATGGAAGGGGGCACTTCCCTATTCTTTTCATTCTCAAAAGCAGTCGGAAGCTCCCCCATAAGGGCAAGAAGACTGTCCCTATGATTCTGCCATGAGACTCTTGCTGACCTGCCTGATTATGACTAAACTACTACAGGTGGCTTTCCTATTCAAGTAGAGAGTGATAGCTTGAATACTCGACTAAGGTAGGTAAGCTCTTAACTAATACTTGAAACTATGAGAATAGTGGGCGAACGAACGTATTCGCTTTAGCGAAGCTTATGGGGGGACACTTCTTTTTTCTTTCTTGGAATAGTCCCCGGGAAGGAGAAGCAAAAGGTCAAGGGAAGTAGAGTCAAACAATCGATTTGACTGCTACATTGAGACCGTAGGAGCTACATTCAATGCTAAGAGTGAAGGATGGAGGGTGAAAGTCTTAGGTGCTTGATCTTGTAGGCGTGGTTGGTTTGTCTTTGTTTCCTTGGTCGATCTCTCTTCTTCATTCCATCCCCCGTAGCCTTATCTCATGGGGCTAAGGTCTTATGCTCACACCTTTCATTAGTGTGTTGTAAATAGTGTAATCCGTCATAGCTTTCCTCTTGTAGCTACTCTTCCTATAGATCATAACGTATAGCCTTTCTGAGTGCGAGAGTATCCTATGAACTCACACTCTCTCTCACTCTTCTTCAACTTCCATTTAGCAACTTCTTTCCCATATCTCATCGATGTTGGATGTCACTTTTGGGGGGTTTTTTCACTTCTCCCCCTGTGCTTTCCGGACATCCTTCTTCTGAGTTTAGTTTGGAAGTTGTGACATCGAATCAATCCGAATCGAGAAGGACCCCTGTTGTTGTTATTATTATTTACCAAATACAATGGTTTGTCTCAAAATTCTTATTCAATTTAAGGATTTTCACCCACTTGTAGTAGTCAATAGGGAGTTAGCTCGCGTAGAGGGGGGCGCTAGAAGGGGAGCGCGAGAAAGAAAGGGCAATGTTTTGCCTGGCAGGAGATATAATCAATTTCAAACTCACTTATCCGTGGAACCTGCATCAGATAGTAGTCTATACTTTTTTATCATACATACTTAGATAGTGACCAATCCTCTGGTAAATAAAAACACTCAAGGTACAGTACGTCTTCCTCTTTGGCTTCTTCTTCGGATTTTTTGATTTGTCATGCGGGTTCTGAATCTGAGATGGAACCAACGGTAATGGGTCACATTATACAATGAAATAGATTCGTTCAAGATGTTACGTTCAATAGAGAAAAAGAAAGACGTAACCGGGTAGAAGGATAACTGCTCTCGTAGTCATAATCGCTCTTGGCAATGATTCCTTTCCTGGCCTTAATGCCCAAGGAGCAGAGATTGATTTCAACTCGGAGATAGCCAGGTTAATAGCAAGAGCTGCTTTATGTTTGTGAACATCACCAGATGAAATAGCAAACAAAGGTAGCCACAATAGAGCTACTATGCCTTAATTAAACTCGAAAGTCTTCCTTCTAGTCTACCTACCTCATTCTTTGCTTTTGAAAGAGAAATTCACCACTTGAAAAACAGTTGCCAGCTACGGATTCAATTTTGTCAATCCCTCTTGTATAGGATTTTGTATCCCTCCCACAGACCTCTGTCTTGGCAACCCCTACTTATTCTCTCGATCAATTTTTCACTTTCTCACGTGCTCTCGCCCCCCATTAACTCTGGTGCATGTCTCCTGGGTGGTCTTTTCCTGTTAAGTTTCTGGTTTCGTCTTTCCGTCGTCTTTTGACAAGCCAAGATTCAAAGATCGATAAGAGGTTGCCTATCTACCTTGTATTCTAGAACCTGGGAAGAATAGGCCGCGGCGTATTGGTTGCATTATTAGGATACAATTTCTTATGTGGAGGTCTTTTGCCTCCTAAGAGTCAATTACTTGTTCCTATGTCCATTACCCATAGTGGCTATCCCCGGATCATTCCTTCTTTTCAATGAAAGATGATACGAGTGGGAGTGTAGCGCTTCCCTACTTGTCAGAGTAAGGCTAAAGCTAGCACAACACTTAAGACAGCGAGAGACAGATAGAGCAACTAACTTTATTAGTGTTAAATTACTTTTCAAGGGTATTGACATAGTCCGCTATTAGGGACTCTTCAATCTCGTTGGATGTTTAAATAGCATACAAAACCTATTCTGGTGGATCGTAGTCTATTCCCTTATGTGGTGTAGAATTTCACCAGGAGCCTGTAGATCTAACTTAATCCAAGCTAGAATCGAGTCTTTGATCCTGGGGTATCCTTTTGTATCTTCACTCGTGAGACATGTGTAGGGAGGAGAACAATTTTGATTGTTTGGCAAAAAGATCTCCCAAATGCCAAAATCATTCCGAGTCATAACATCAGCATTTTTTTTACAATTGTGTGAATTCCCAATGAAGCTATCCCCATAGTCAATCTATTAACTTAGATTGGTATCCCAATAGGAAAAGCATCAATAAGTAAAGGGTGAATCACCCATGAAAGCTGCGGAAGTATAGGTTTAAGTGAAGAATAGCCCTGCAGAGTAAAGTTGAATTGAATTTTTAGAGTACTTCAATAGGTGGGTAGGATAAGGTCTTTCTTTATGAGAGTTCAACCACTTCTAGATCTAGAGGATGAGCCCCTATCTAATAATACTATTCAATGTTGTTTGTCAGCGTCGAACTGCTATAACAACATCATTGCCGAGTACTGCGTGCTTCCTACTAATCAGATGTGAGCCCCTCCTCGGGTGGAGTCCTCCTTTTGCTCCTCAGCCTACGGGGTATTAGCAGCCGTTTCCAGCTGTTGTTCCCCTCCGAAGGGCAAGTTCTTACGCGTTACTCACCTGTCCGCCACTGGAAACACCACTTCCCGTCCGACTTGCATGTGTTAAGCATGTCGCCAGCGTTCATCCTGAGCCAAGATCGAACTCTCCATGAGATTCATAGTTGCATTACTTATAGCTTCCTTGTTAGTAGACAAAGCGGATTCAGAATTGTCTTTCATTTCAAGGCATAACTTGTATCCAGCGCTTCATATTCACCCGGAGTTCGCTCCAGGAAATATAGCCATCCCTGTCCCCTCACATCAATCCCACGAGCCTCTTATCCATTCTCATTGAATCGTGGCTAGGGAGCAAAGCCAAATAGAAAAACTCACATTAGATTTAGGGATAATCAGGCTCGAACTAATGACTTCCATCACGTCCAACTGACACTCTACCGCTGAGTTATATCCCTTCCCCGCCCACATCGAGAAATAGAACTAACTAATCCTAAGTCAAAGGGTCAAGAAACTCAACGCCACTATTCTTGAACAACTTGGAGCCGGGCCTTCTTTTCGCACTATTACGGATATGAAAATAATTTTAAAAATCGGATTCAACTGTCAACTGCTAGTATCGGAAATAGGATTGACTACCGATTCCAAAGGAACTGGAGTTACATCTCTTTTCCATTTCCATTCAAGAGTTCTTATGTGTTTCCACACTCCTTTGAGAACCCAAAAAATGGACATATTCCTTTTCTTAGGAACACATAGAAGATTCGTCACAACAAAAAAGATAATGGTAACCCCAAACTACTGAATTTATGAATTTCATAGTAATAGAAATATATGTCCTATCGAGACAAAATGTAGGACGGGTGCCAACTGTTCATCATAGCAGAAAGGACTCACTAAGTCAGGATCACTAACTAATACAAGTCTAATAGAATAGAAAATACTAATTTAACAGAAAAGACCTGTCTTTTCTGTATACCTTCCCCTGCAATCTTTGACTCAAATCGATTGGGCTTCGTTAGGCATAGTGTTTAGTCATATTTCGTTCCACTCCTTTCCGGGTTTTTGGGACCATTCCGCAGACAGGACTATACCCCTTGTAACTTCACTCATGGGTGTGGTGCACAACCATGTTTACAAGGAAGGAATGCCTTATTAAATTTGAATGCTGACCTTCAATAATAGGTCTCCCCCTGGATTAATGTGCAGGTAGAGGAAGGTAAACTCAAAAAAGCCGGTCTCAAATAGTCTCCCATAGCATAATTTGAATAGAGTTAATGTTCAATTCAACGGTCGTCTGCTATTTGATTTGATTTAAGTACCGTATAAGATAAGAAAATGATAGGGCTTTAGGTAGATAAGGAAGAGAAGATTGGAACTAAGTCGATGTGGGTCCGGTTCAGTATTACCTCTTGCTTAGAATCTCTTCCGGTTGAGTTGCACTCACAGGCTTACGTAAAAAAGAAATTGGAGTGACTACATGCGAAAGATTTTGCTTCTTTCTTCACTTCTACTGGCAAGTAGCCCATATCTATGGTACGAGAATCGGAACAACATTTGCCAAAACTAAAGGATATGATGCACTCCTAAAAAACAAAGAAGAGCTGACACGCGAAAATGGCAACTCTCGGCAAGCCGAAAGGGGAGATTTATAGGTTGAGGAAGCGGGATGTAGAAATGACTTTGATAGGTGCCGAGAATAAGGGAAGCACTTTCTATCATACTAAGAAAGAGCTTCCGAGAAAGCATTCCTTACAGCTGTATCCTAGTCGTTAACTGGATTTCCTACCTCCACTTTTAGGGAAGGCAGGTTAGCTCTATCGAATGAGGGTTAGGTTATCAAAGTTTGAACACACAAAGGGAATTCTCAAAGACTATAAAATTTGTAGCGTCAATGACCGTGCGTCGTAACACGAACAAATTAACCTACCTACCAAAACTAATGCAGTTAGGGCAAGTAAAGTCGAACCCACAATGAATTGAATCTCAATTTAAATAAAACCAATTAATAAGTAACAAAAAGGGGGAATCTTTAAAAGAGTTTGTAAAAATA
>JAOXNR010053619.1:0-13899 GCA_028571225.1 Parsonsia alboflavescens | reverse complement strand
ATTCCTCTATAATCACTTCCGATGCTGCTACTCTGATATGTAACAAGTGGAACAAATATTTGTAATTGCTTATTCTGGACAGAATAGAACAAATCCATAGAGGATTTAATTCTATTCCAATCTTTCCGAAAACTTACAAATATAAAGTGACATTAAAAAAATGATTATATATAATCTCTAATACTTGCAAATTACCTAATTATATAATCCAATCATTTGTCTTACTAGCCTCCACATGAGTCTAACTAATATTAGTCTTGTGTAAAAATGATATGTGAATTTTGTAAAATTGCAAAGAAATTAGAACATAATTCACATAATACTTTTTCCTTTTTCCTGTGTAATGAAACACAGAAGGAAATATTATAATCCAAACATTTGAATTTAATGTTCTTAGGATTGTTCATGTTTTACATAAATGCCAATTTGTCTTGAATATGTGATATCTAATAAATTTAATACTCTTATGTATATCTAATTCTTTCGAATCTAACATATAGAGTATTACTAATTTATCATCAAATAATTTATGACAATTTTATATTGGCATATAGACTCTTTATCTTGATGACATTACTATATTTCAGAAATAGAATACCATTCATAACAATCATTAGTTTCTTATTCATCTGGAGTGCATCTACGTTTAATCGATATCTATAAGACTTCGAAAAGTCTTATAATAAATGTATGCTCTCTTGAGGACTGATGCTAACTTTAGTCTACAGAAAGACTAAATATTTTACAAGATTTATGCTATTGATTCTTTTTGGTAATTATAATGTATCTACTTGTATCCATAAAAAGATACTAGATTCAATCAAGTCCTAAGACTCAATATAGCATTAATTACCAAAAACATTATCTTATAAATAGCATCTAGGATAACTCTTATTGTTTCTAGTGCTTTCCAATTCTGAATAATTCGATTTGTTGCCAAAAGACATTATCAAATTACTTATCGGAATTCTAGAAATCTCCCACTACAATAAGGATCCTAAGAATTGTAGAAACTAAAATTGTTAATAGAGATTCTAGGAAATAATTCCCTTCTCTTACTTCTACTTCATTAGAACTGTGAACTTTTATTCTTGTATACACCTTTCAAGTATCTAACATTGATGTCAACAAACATCATATGTTCTTGAAGTAAATACAAATAAAAATGCTCCCACTATCCTTTATACTTTCCTTTAGCATGGACACTTAATAAAATTGTACAACTTAGTCTTTAGATCTCAATCTTGAATTAATATAAAAAATGGAAAACCCTTTATCTTGAGAAGTTTCATTAAGCCAAAGCTCAGGAAGACAACTCAAGGGTTTTTCCTAAGTATTATTTCAAAATTGCTAAACACTAAAATTAGTACAACTCAAGGGTTTTTCCTGAGTCTTTTTAATGTACCATTTGGATAATATGAATGGAATGTTATGCCATTTTAATTAAAAAAATGCATCATCAGAATATCAGAAAGTTATGAATGACATTTTTAACCCTTATACTAGTTTTACAATAGTATACATACATGATGTATGAGTATTTAGTGAATCATTAGAACAACACTTTAAACATTTGAATTTTTTCTAGATATCGTCAAGAAAAATGGGCTAGTAGTGAGGGCCAGTAAGTTGAAATTATTCCAAACCAAAATTAGATTTTTAGGTCATGATTTGGATAGAGGTCTTTACAAGCCTATCACTAGATCTATTGAATTTGCAAATAGATTTCCAAATGAAATTAAGGATAAGCCTCAATTGTAGAGATTTTTAGCATGTCTGAATTATGTGGCAGATTTCATTCCCAATCTGAAATTCATTTGTAAATCTCTGTATGATCGTCTTAAAAAGAATCCAGTAGCTTGGGATTCAAAACAGACCCAAACTGTTTAGTATTTAAAACAACTTATTCAGAGGCTTCATTATCTCAATATTCTTACTATAAATCAATTCTTTTACTTCATACAATTTTGACGGGAATTTTCTCCAGTCTTTTTCTTTTTGATCTTCTTCATGTTTGACAAATTGAACTATTGCTCTTTTTTCAATTTCTTGAGTCTTCAATTGTTCCAAAGAAGAGGTGAGGTAAATCAGGTGTCCGGCTAAGGCTTTCAAGGTACTGGGAAATTGATTTTTTGTTTTCAAATTCCGTAGGTTTTCAATAAGACATTGATGTTTTGGGTTTAGGTCAAAATCGGTGTTGAAAGAAAGGTTTGAATTTTTTGGATAAGTTTTTAGACGATAAGGGCCAAAGGCTATTTCCTTTTGAGATGAGTCTGTTGCCATTTTGAATATTCTTGCAAATATCAAACCATAAATATTGGATCTTAATTGCCTAAAAGTGATCCATATAGTGATGTCTTCTACAAGTCTACTTGTTGACTCCTCCAATAAAGGGGTATCAACTTCAAGGTTGATTCATGAAAATATTTTAATTAAATAGAATTCAACTTTTTCTTGTGTATCGAAAGTAGGAATATTGAGACACTGAAGCCTCTGAATAAGTTGTTTTAAATACTGAACAGTTTGGATCTATTCTGAACCCCAAGTAACTGGATCCTTTTTAAGACTATCATAGAGAGAGTTACAAAAGAATTTCAGATTGGGAATGAAATCTACCATATAATTTAGACATCCTAAAAACCTCTGCAATTGATTCTTATCCTTAATTTCATCTGGAAATCTATCTGCAAATTCAATAGATCTAGCAATAGACTTGTAAAGATCTCCATCCAAATCATGACCTAAAAATCTAATTTTGGTTTGGAATAATTTCAACTTACTGGCACTCACTACCAGCCTATTTTTCTTGACGATGTCTAGAAAAATATTCAAATGTTTAAAGTGTTGTTCTAATGTTTCACTAAATACTAATACATCATCTATGTATACTATTGTAAAACTAGAATAAGGGTTAAAAATCTCATTCATAATTTTCTAAAATGCTAATGGTGCATTTTTTAAATGGCATAACATTCCATTTATATTGTCCAAATGGTACATTAAAAGCTATTTTATATTTAACCTTTTTAGCTATTTTAATTTTCTAAAGTCCTGATTTCATGTCAAATTTACTATAAATAACAGATCTGATTGTTCTTTTAAGTAAATCTCTTTTATTAGGAATGAGGTATCTAATCCATTTTAATACTTTGTTTAAGGGTTTATAATTGATTACTAATTCGGGAGCACCTTTTTCCTTTTCAGCTTTATTATTAACATAAAAGGCTGAGCAACTCCAAGGGGATCTAGATTCTCTAATAATTCTTTTAGTTAGCAAATCTTGTATTTCTTTTTTAAAAATTTCTATTATTCCTGATTCATTTGAATAGGTCTAGCTTTAGAAGGTATATTCTTTTCATCAAATTCTTCTATGTAAAGTAATTCTATTTCAAGTGATTTATTATTCCAAAAAGCTGTAGGGATATCTGAACAAACTTCTCTTTTAACTTTATCTTCAAATCCAAGAATTCTATTTTTTATTTCTTCCTATTGTAATTGCCATTCAATTCTTTTATATCTTACTTCTTCTTTTAAGAAATTGATTTGATTTGTTTTCATTTTTATTTTTTCTATGAATTTACATCTAGGTTGTTTAAGAAATGGGAAAGTAACTCTAATACTTCCTTTTTTTGTATGAACTCCTATTTTATCTATTTCAAATGGGTAAATCTAAATAATAATTCCTAATATAATTTCTTCATTCAAATCTTTGAGCAATATAAAAGAATTAGTATAACAAAATTGCTTATTGCAAAAATGAGATTTTGACAATTTATAATTTATATTCAATTTATCTCCAGGTGTTGAATATAATCTAGTAGATGTCTTTTCATATTATCTAGTAGGTATTAATCCTTCTTGGATACAATTCTGATCTGCTCCTGAATCTAATAAAATCTTCTACTTTTATAGTTATTGATATATTCCATTTTTGAAATGTTGTACATTTAATTGTTTCAATAAATTTTTCTGTTTCTTTTAGTTGAAGTTTCTGCTTCATCTGTTTCTTCTAATATTGGATTATTAGTTTGAAATTTTAATTTTAAGATTTCTTCACTTAAAGTGTTAATTTCTTTGGTTTGATTCTTATCATTTTCTTTTAAGTCTTTTATTTCTTCTTTAATCAGTTTAATCTTTGTTTTTAAATCTTCTAATGTTATATCTTTATTTTTGGTTTTAAATTTACTAAATACTTCTTTTATGCTATAAGGTTCTATTTCTTTTTTAGGATTGTTAAATATGGAATCTTTTAATTTACTTAAATATTCTTTTTTAATATCTGGGCCTTCTACTTTATCTGATATTTTGAAAAATAATTCTTTATATTCTTTAGAAATTTTATTAAAGCTAATCATGTTGATTGTACAATTTTTATCATCACAATTACATATTCAATTAAATTCACATGTAGATTTTGAACTATGCGATTCGGTTTCTGATTCACTACTAAAAGTATTTACTATTTCAAAAATTTCTTCTTCTGATTCTATTTCTGACCTAGATTCATTTTCTGGATTTTCTAATATTTGATATAGTTTTTCTTTCATATCTTCTGAAATATTTAATTGACTAATCTTTTTCTTTTTAGATGTTAGCTTGGGACATTTATCTGCTTTATGTCCCTTTTTTCCATAAGAATAACATTTTATGCTAATTTTCTTTTTTTTCTTTTATAATGTTTACTATCTTCTTCATCATTTATAGATTTATTTCTTCTAGGCTTCTTATATTTTTTTAGCCTTTTTATTCTTTTTTAAGCACCTAGATGGAGGATCTAAAGAAGGGTATCCAAATATTTGACAAAAATTTCCTAATTCTTTTTTGGAATCTTTATGATACTTTTTAAATTGATTTGTAATTTTCAAATCAGTACATAAGTTTAATCCTACTATGTTGATATAAGTAACTAATTCTCCATAAGTCATTTCATCATAAGGAATTCTGTTATCATGATCTTCTTTTAATTTTTGTCTAACCTTTTCTGCAAATAATTTGGGTAATCTTGAAATAAATCTTTCTTTCCAACAAGCATGATGATAATCATTTCTTAACATTAATTTACTTAAAAACATATCCTTGTACCATTTAAAATCATGTAATTTTGGACAATTCAAATTAGTCAATATTTCGTTAGTTCTATCTTGAAAAGCATTAGGATCTCCTACAAAGTGTTTAGTGATTGCAAATAATAATCTTGTAACTACATCTGAGATTGCTATTTGTTCAGCAATTTCTTGACCATTATCAGTTTTAATTCTAGAAACAACTTTTATAGATTTTTTTAATTTCTTTTCTATTTTCTTCATTGAGATAATTATCCCACCATCCTCTTAAAGTTCCTGTAAATCCTGCTACTATTATTCCTAAAATGTCTTCTTCATTTTTTGCAGCATTAGACATATGCCATGGCTGCTATTGAAATTTCTTGTACTAAATTTAAAATTTGGTGTTTTGACATACCGTCTAAATTCCATTCTGTCAAATCATTTCCTAAATAAGATGATGATGTTGCTAAATGTCTTTCTTCAAATTGTAAATCTGGGAAAGAAGGTCAAGGATAATAATTTCTAATTGTGGATCCAAATTTGGGTTTTTTTATCAGAATGTTTTATTTTATCTATTACTTCTTTTTTAGAATTAATAGTTTGAATTTTAGTTCTATTTGAATTTTAGTTCTATTAATACTTGATTTAGAGTTTTGATCTTTATTAATCTAGTCTAATATTAATTTCATTTTGTATATCAGCATCTTCTTTAGTTAATTTAAATTCCTTTTTAAAATTTATATTAGTATCATCTAGTTTTGAGGGTTTTAATATAGGAATTTCTTCCTTATTCTCAGAAGATTTTAATTTTAGTTCTTGTCCGGAGCTGTGTTATTACTTATTTTTACTACTTCATCGGCTACTTCTACTAACATTTGGTTAGTATAATTATTTTGCTGAATTACATTATTAATATCTTTTACTTTTGCTTCTAAATTTTCTATTCTTCCTTCTAATTTGAAAGGGGAGGCTTTAATAACTTGATTATGATATCCTCTATTAATTTCTTTTGGTGGAGGCCTAATAGATTCTTTTACTTCACCTGTACTACTATACCATTTTTTTGCTATTACATTTACTGATTCTAGTAATTCAATTCTTCCAGTTTTATCTAACCATTCAAAGAAATCAAAATGATCTTGTACTATTAACACGTCTTTATAATATCTTTCTCTTAATTCTATTGTTTTCTTCTCAGGAATAGTTGCAAAAAACCATTTTCTATTAATTTCATTTTTCTTACTGTAAAATAATTTTCTAAGTAAGGGTTTGTCAAGTTCAAATTCTTCATCAGATTTTATTACTAGTAATCTACTGTCTACCATTTCAGATAAGGTAGGGCTTCTTGAATTTTGACTATTATTATCTTCATAATTTGGTTTAGGTATTTCTTTACTAAAATATATGCTTGAAAATCTATTTGATCTAATACCTTCTAACTTATCAAGTTGATAACTAGTTGATGCACTTGAAAAAAATTTTCTATTTTTTATTAATGCAGTTGGTCCTTTAAATTCCAATTTAATACTACCATCTAGTGTTTCTATTACTTTTTCTAATGTTTTAGATTCTTGATACTTTCTTTCATTTAATCTATCAAAATTCCATTTATGATCTTTATTTTCTTAAACATCTTTCCATTTCAAAGTTCTAGGTGCAAAACTGCTAGATCTGAAAAAATTTGTTTCTAATAATAAAGTTTCATTTGGATTAAAATGTTGAATTGGTTTTGGGTTTACTGTTGTTTTCATTTATTTATAGTAAATCCTATAGACTAGTGCTAATCCGCTAGTTCCAGTTTCAACATTATAATTTTTTACTTGCAAATTTAATGTTAAGGCTTTCAAAAAATGCAGATCATTCAAATCTAGAGAGCAATTAGGATTGCAATTCATATATACTGGTCCATTTCCTACATCTGATTCTAATACTGCTATTATACTTCTATCAAAATCTAGCCATCTAGAGTCTCTTAATATTAACCATATCGGAGTACTTTGTCCTATTGATGTGAATAAAGGTTTAACTACAAGGAAAAGGACTCTACATACATAACAAGACAAAACACAAACACATGACCTCAACAAAGCTAGTGCCTCTTCATGTGATAGCCGATTCTTTGCATGCGAGATGACTTGGCTGCTGATTTTTTTTCTTGAAGGACACCTGGTTGCTTGCAAGAACAACAGACAAATAAAGAACATAAGGAAATAGTACATAAGTTGTCTTCTAGTGGTAACTTAAGCACTTTAACTGATTTTTCTTTTGATGACTCGGATGGAATGCTGATGATTTGGCATCTGATTTCTACATGAAGAGCTACCCATTTCGTGTGTGATGTGGCTGAGAAACTCCTGGCTGCATGAAGTGCCTTAGGACAAAGTAATAGTGGTAGAAATAGTGAAAATTTTGTGAAGAGCATAATTTTTCTGATGGCAGAAATTTTATGCATGAGACTCCTTTTGTTGATGATGACATGGTTGTTGGATGAGGTGAACTGATAACAAGAAATTAGAAACTTCTTTGGTTGTGAAGGTAACAGAGAATTTATTCTTTTTGGGAACAGGCCGAATTTTTCTCTGAGGTGGCCGAAATGTTTGAGGTGACTAAGGCTCCATTCTTGAAGATGAGGAAGCTGGATCTTTTCTTGAAGGAGAAGTCTTTTCTTGAGGGAGTTTCTGTGCCCAATGATAGCAATGATAAGCCTCCAAAAGTGGAACTTCCTAGTGCGCCGGGTACCCATGCCAAATAATGTCTTCTTTCGGCTGGCAGTCTTCTTCAAAGATATTTGCATAATTGTAACTTGGTGGTTCCTCTGGAGAAGCATTCTTAGACTTCAAGTACACAAGGAGTTCATCACGAGCTAACTACATAGACAGTTGAGTCAAAGGTGGTTCCGTTAAAATCCATTTGCTAATCCGTGGATAAGGCCTTAGCTTGAAATAAGTCTTCTGGAAATCCATATGTTTTGTCATAACATAATCCACGTGTACAATGTACACTTGATATGTCTTTCCCAGATCACCGAGAAGCTTTTGCCAACAATCTTCGTACCAATCCCAAGCGGACTGAAAGAGAATGAGATAGTGCCACAATAATGAATTAGCAAACTGATTAGGATTGGTAAAGAAGATGTTGAACTGATAAATTTTGATCTCTATGGCATAATAGCATAAAATGCTAAAGTCCAGAAATACCGAAATTTAGCTTATGATATGGGACCTGTATGAGAAAAATGCATGATGTTGATGAAGGGTTGATCTGGGTCGAAGGATGCATCGTGGAATCGATTTTGTTCTCCACAGGTTAAGGCTTGGTGCTTAAACACGGTTTTTCTGGCATATTCTTTGACTTGGTCAATTGTGTCATAATGGGCTAGTTCAGGAGGGTAAATTTCTAGAATAGTGAAGATGGTAGGTATTGGTTTGGGTAGGCTTCCAAAGAATAGGGTTGGCAAAGGTTTCCTTTTTGGTCTAGATAGCAAGTCGGCTAGGATATTGGACTCTCCTTTGATATGTTGAACTTGGAACTGGTATTTGGAGAACCAATCTTTCAGGCGAAGGAGTTGAGGTTTAGGAATGGCTTTGTTTTCGAATTCCATGATCTTTGGAAAAGAGGAGTTATCCATCTGCACTGTAAACTCATAACTCATCAGATGAAATTCAAATTTTTTGATACCATACTTAACTACCAAAAGCTCCTTGATGGTGGTGTGGTAGTGCTTTTCTGCATCCTTGAACTGGCCACTGGCATGACTGCAATAATGTTTCTGGGCATTGAGTTCTTGAATGAGGATTGCTTCCTGGAACTCATCACTTGCAGATGTTTGTAAGAACTTGTGACATGGGGATGGAATATGAAGTGGAAGAGGTTTCTGACACATTTGTTTAGGTCTTGAACGGCTAGTTTGTTCATGACTCCAGGGAGGTGGTTTCTTTTTCAGGAGTTTGGATAACTGACTAGTGTATTTGGTGGAGCTCAAAATGAAAGCTTTGATGTAGTTGATGATGCCAAGGAACTGCTGGATTTTTCTCACAGATAGGTTTTCATTAGGAAAGGAAGGAAGGGTTTCAACAAGGTGAGGACCTGGTTGGATTTTAAAGTCAGAGATTTTCATAGCAAGGTATTCAACCTCATTAAGGCCAATGGAGTTTTTCTTTTCTGAGATCCTGATACCCTGAGTTTTGACGATGTCAAAGAACTGTTCTAACAATGACAAATGGGTTTCATCGTCGTTGGAAAAGAGAATCATATCATCAATGTAAATCAAAGCACTATGAAGAATGGGCTGAAAAATTTTTATCAATATTTTTTGAAAAATTGAAGGAGCTACCTTTAGCCTAAATGCAAACAGGGGTTTTATAAAGCTCATCAAGTGCAATTTATAATTGCCAAAAACCAGCTTTCAAATCAAATTTTGAAAATATTTTTGCTCCCGCCAAATGAGTAAAAAGGTTTTGAATCCTTGGGAGCAGAAATTTATCATCTTTTAAAAACTGGTTTAAAGGTTTCTAGTCGATGACTAACCATTTCTTACCTCTGACTTGCTCAGTTCTTTTGTTCACGTAAAAGGCTTAACAAGCCCAACTAGAATTAGTTGGCTCGATTAGTCCTTGTTGTAATAGTTGTGCACACTCTTCCTGAGCAAGTTTAAGATCATTGGGAGTCATCCCGTGATGTGTTGCTTTGGCTGGGTTGATGTCCTCGGTAAGCTTAAAAGGAAGCTTAGCAAAGAATTCTTCATTTCTCCAAAGCGGGTTTTTATGCTTAAAGTCAGCATGAGAATCTGCACAAAAATCTTTTAACGTGTTAGCTATCAATAGGAATTTACTAGTAGTATGAGAAATAGCAAACATATTGGTCTCAAGAGTAAAAGGTTGAAAGTGATGTTTATATCGGATCCCGTGAGGAAGGACTCTTAATCTTTCGGCCTTAGCATATACATCAGATACGATAAGAACATCTTTACCATGAAGCTTATTCCCAAAAACCTTGATCCAGATTATCCGATTCGGAAGAACTTAATTCTTACTGGGTGTCTGGATATGAGATTGCCTTGGAAAATTTCTCCATTAGCTGCTTGAAATTGGGTATCAGTGTTTGTCCAGAATTCGGCTGGGAGAATATTTGGATTCATCATTGTTTTCATGGCACCCGTGTCTAAGAACCTGATAGCTTTGACTGATTGGGCATACTTAGATGTTAAAAGAGAAACCTGCACATGTGGAGGATGAATATCAACTGTTGAAGAGATATCTGAAATATTATTAACATTATTAACAGTAAAAATAGGTAAAAATGATTCCTCATCCAAATCATTTTCTAATTTTTCAAATTCAGAATCTGTAATTTCGATGGCAAAACCAGTATCCTGGTCAGGATGACTTTGCTCTAAGAACGCCAATTCAACATCACCATCAATTGTGAAACGAGCTTTGAAGCCTTAGATTTCTTTTGGGCAGTTTCTTGCAAAATTTCCTTTCTTCTTACAGAAGAAACACCTGTTGGACTTTCGTCTGGTTGAAGCCTTCCACCTGAAGTATTTGAGGTTTTTCTTGGATTTGTACTTTCTTTGTTTAGACACCTCTTCTTCGTGGGCTTACAGTTGCATTTCTTTGTCTTTGGGCAACCAATTTCATAATTTTTGTGGCAAATCTTTCCAAGCTTCTTCTTTCCATGAAAGAAGTTTTCAACAACCTTCCTTCGTTCACAGGGCTTTTCTAGGCAGCTGAATGTTGCTTAATGGATCACTACAAGTCTAAGATTCGCCAATGGGTTTCCAAAGAGCTCAATCATTTTGTTCAACTCTAGCTGGATCTCTTCTGGAAGTGAGAAAATGTATATTTGTTTGAGATTTGGATCTCTCATTCCACCAAGTCGGTAGTAGATTTCTGTCATCCTTTGGCAGTGCCAGTTGATGTGATCTCAAATTTGGAATTAATTCATCATTCATCAAATCCAAACTTTCAAACCAAACCAAATTGTGATTCCCCGAGACTTCATGCAAGAGATTCAAACTAGAATCATTGAGCAATTGTCTTCCAATATGATCTAATGGATTGAGTCCCATCAACTCAACTCAATTAAACTAGCCAAGCATTGAGATCCCTAAAGTTTAACTAAGAACCCTAGAAGAGCTCTAAGCCACACTCTTTATTTTGGTAGCCTTGAATCCATAAGGAATTCATCTAAATTTTTGAAAAGTATTTGTAGAGTTAATTGTTAAAATGCAATACAAATGATGACCTATTTTTAGGCTCAGCCCCAATTAGGATTAGAGACTTAATTAGCCACCTAAAGCTAGCTTAAGACATAAAGAAAGCAACTAACAATAAGTGTAAAAGTCCAATCAAAGTCAAGACTACAAAGCTGTAAAAACAGAGGACTAAAACTGAAATTTTTGGCAGAATTTCGGCCAACTGTCCAGCCTAACTTCTAAGGCTTCCCAAGGCTTGTTTCCTTGATTGTTCACTACTTCTTGATGTCTTCTATCATCCACAAGTTGAGCTCTTTCCTTGATTCATCCTCCATTGTCGGTTGTGCTTCAAACATTGTAGTAAATTCAAGCATTTCTTCTCTTTTTTGCACAAATACGATTAATGTTTTCCTTAACTTAGTTTCTCTAGCTCTTGCGATAGGACAGCTGGTATTATAGGCAATGGATCACCATCATTAACCCTCACCTTGAAAGGATTTGTCCTCGAATCAGTTTCGTCTACATCAAAAGGAGAAAGATCACTAACATTGAATATTGAACTTACATTACACTTACTTTGGAGATCCACTTTGTATGCATTGTCATTGATCTTTTCTATGACTTGAAATGGTCCATCACCTCTTGGTTCAAGCATACTCTTTCGAAATTGAGGAAATCTTTCCTCTCGCAAATGAATCCATACCCAGTCACGACATTGAACTTCATCTCCTTCCTTCCTTTGTTGTGTTGATTGGCATATCTTTGTGTTTGCAATTGGATGTTTTCCCTGCTTTGGCATGCAGTTTCTTAATCATTTCAGCTTTCCTTTTGTCATCTAAGTTATGTATTTCGGTCATAGGCAAAGGAATCAAGTCTAGAGGAGTCAAAGGGTTAGTGCCATAAACCATTTCAAAGGGAGACTAGTGAGTAGAAGAATGTATACATCTATTATAAGCAAATTCAATGAAAGGTAAACATTCTTCCCATGATTTTAAGTTCTTTTTTATTATGGTTCTAAGCAATGTTCCTAGAGTTCTATTCACTACTTCCGTTTGGCCATTCGTTTGAGGGTGACATGTGGTGGAAAAACACAATTTTATCCCCAACATCCCCCAAAGCACTTTCTAAAAATAACTTAGGAACTTGGTATCCCTATCACTAACAATAGTTCTAGGAATGCCATGCAATCTAGCCACTTCAATGAAAAATAAATTAGCAACGTTATGTGCATCATCAACCTTTGAACGAGCAATAAAGTGTGCCATCTTGGAGAATCTATCGACAACTACAAGGATTGAATCCTTACCTCTCCTAGATCTAGGTAGGCTGAGTACAAAATCCATAGAAACATGCTCCCAAGGCATAAGTAGTGTTGCCAATGCTCCAATTCCCTAACCAAAGCAAACAATTCTTTGTCATATGTAGAGTAGTTCCAATTAGCTCCATTTAACTTCTCACTAAAGTAAGCAATAGGTTTTTCTTGCATCGAAACAGCCCCAATTCCCACCCCCAAAGCATCACACTCAATCTCAAATACTTTGGAAAAATCAGGTAAGGAAAGAATAGGTGCACTAGCAAATTTTGTTTTAAGCATTTGAAAGGCACTCTCTTACTCACTTTCCCATCTAAACTTCACTTTGGACTTAATTATTTCAGTTAAGGGAGCTGCAATGGTACTGAAATTAGGCACAAACCTTCTATAAAATGATGCAAGACCATGAAAGCTTCTTACCTTACTTGCACTTTTTGGCGTTGGCCAATCTTTGATGGCCCTTACCTTTTCTTCATCAACATGTATTCTTTGAGAAGACACAATATAACCAAGAAAGACAACTTGGGGTAAACAAAATGAACATTTCTTCAAGTTAGCATAGAGCTTTTCAAGTCTAGGAATACCAAAAACAGCCCTCAAGTGACTAGCATGTCCATGTATACTCTTGCTATAAACCAAAATATCATCAAAGTAAACTACCGCAAATTTACCTATGCAATCCCTAAGAACATGATTCATCAATCTTATGAATGTGCTAGGTGCATTTGTGAGTCCAAAGGGCATTACAAGCCACTCATATAATCCATGTTTTGTTTTAAAGGCAGTTTTCCATTCATCCCCTTCTTTCACGCGAATTTGGTGATAGCCACTTTTTAAATCAATCTTAGAAAAACATGTACTACCATTTAGTTCATCAAGAATGTCATCTAAACAAGGGATAGGGAAGCGATACTTTATAGTAATTTTGTTGACTGATCGACAATCAACATACATTCTCCATGTTCTATCCTTTTTGGGCACAAGTAAAACCGGCACCACACAAGGGCTCATGCTCTCCCTAGCATAGCCTTTGGAAAAGAGTTCTTCCACTTGTCTTTGTAGCTCCTTAGTCTCCTCCGGATTGGTCCTATAATGGAGCTACCGGAATCAAATCCATTTGATGCTCAATCCCTCTCATTGGTGGCAATGCTTGTGGAAGCTCTTCTAGAAAGAAATCTTCAAATTCCTTCAAGATAGAACAAACTTCACTAGGAAGAGTTTTGTTAGTGTCATCATCAAAAACAGTAGATACCAATGAATGTTTATACATAAGACTAAAGGCTTGAAGCTCATACAAGCACTCTTCACCTCTCTTTCTTTTGCATAAAAACTCATTTTCTCTCCAT
>JAOXNR010053618.1:0-13900 GCA_028571225.1 Parsonsia alboflavescens | reverse complement strand
TACTATGCTGAACGTCCCAACACACAGATCACTTATTTAAATCAATTTGGACCTTATTGCATGTTATGCTAATATGTTTAAAATTAATTATTAAGATTATAATCTTTACACTTTTCCTCAGAAAATGATAGCCTTTTTGGGCATAAATCCCAACAGATGGCACTCCCATCTATGAAAAGCAAACGAAGGATGGTCATATCTGGTTTGACACCTATTCATGTTCTACATGTGTACCCCCTACTCCTGTCCTAGCCGAGCCAGTTGCGCCCAAAAGGTTTTCCCAGAAGCCCTTGCTGCCCGATATTCTGCATGTGACCCTGAAGTTGGCCTCCTTGGCGAACCCAGTGGCAAATTTGATTATTATGTGCTATGTCCCAGAAAATAGCTGCCTACATCAATTCTTTTGTCTCTTCCCAATTGGAAGCCTGATGATACTCCATGGCCCCAGGATCCTCCTGGCTCTCCGCCTCCCTCTTTTCTCATGATGGATGCTGGTTCCTCATCTTATGATGTTGATTTTCCACCTCTCACACCATATGAGAAAACTCAAAGTTTTCATTCCTGGAAGATAAAAAATCCTACTCCGTTGGACTCTCAAGGACACCCCAAATAGTTATCCGCCACCGAAGCTGCCCTAAATTGGCAAAGTGAAAATGTTGTGGCACAAAATCAAGCCCTGACTAAAATCCTACACTCTCAATAGCAGGTTCAGACACAGCTCAGTGAACACTCGTTCCGCATACAGCAACTGTTGTCTCTCATTCAAGAAGTTCGAATCAAAATTGAAAACATCCATAAACAGTTGACCTACCTTGTCCAATACACTACCGAGTGGTCTTCCAAAATGGCAAAGATGTAGTCTGAAAAAGAATTCCTTAAACAACAATTCTCTAGTCTTGAAGCTCAGTTCAATTCCCTATCTTGCCAATCAGATCCTTTCCTCTCACAATTTCCTACATTCTTCTCCCAGATCCCACCTAAAACATTTAACCTTCCTGTTCCACCATTGGAGCCTCCTCTAAACCAACACTTTTTACTATTGAAGATACTTCAACTAACCCACTTGTGTTACCGATACTGATATTGAGTCAAGCACAACAAATTTTGATCCCTTCAGACAATTTGATCTCCTCATGATGGCACCAGATCCTGATCCTCAGCCTGATGTTCAGATGCCTGAAGATTTTGATGACTTGGAGCCACCTGATGACTCACAAGCTCGTAGTCCACGACCTCAATCATACGCTGACCATATGACTATAAAGTTTACTTTGGATGATCTCCCTGCTTCCAAGTGGCGTGACCGATTCCAGTCCCTCTATGCCTGGCTTATTATTGATCTCCAGCAGAATGATTGTGAAAATGTGCTTAAAATATTTGTAGCCCATTTTGAAGGCTCATTATGTGATTTCTGGAATTCCCTTAGAGAATACAGACAAAAGCAACTCTTGTAAAGAGATATCCTGAAGGAGTCATTGCTGTCCTTCGAAGATATTTCATTGAAGACGCAGATCATGATATCACTACTGCCAGAGTTGAGTTCTTAAAGATGAAATGTTGCTCCATCTTGCCTAAGGACTTAGAGAAACATTATTCCCGAATGTGCAAAAGATTTTATATCATCAACCAAATGGATGATATAAGTCTGAAACAGGCCTTTGTTAACTCTGTTCCTGAAGAATTGGTAGATGAAACAATGAGACAAATCCGTACTACAACCCAACAATGGGAAGGAATCACTTTTGGTCAGATTTGGGCTGTTATGCAACAATCACTTGAAAAACTCTGTGTCCAACTCCGTTTTTGGAAAAGATTTCACAAACTATGGTCCTGCTTGCACTGATAAGCATTTGAAGATTAAGTGCCCTGATTTGGATGACTGTCATTATACCCCCTTGTTCAAGAAGAAAAAGAAATTCCTCAAATTTCGCCACTCTTCTTCTGTTCCTTTTGACAGAAAATTCAAGAAAAGAAAGAAACCCATGAAATGGCGATATCTCAAACGCAAAACCCAGGTTCTACTCCCAAATCAGATGTCCGTTACAACTGTGGCAAGAAGGGACACTATGCCAGTCGTTATCCCAAAGGAAAAAAAAGATTCAAATTGATGAATCAGCTTTCTCCACATATCTCCCTTGCTGAGTTTGATGATCTTGAAGCACTCTTCGATCTTGATCCAACTCCTTCTGAATCTACCCTGTTAGCCATTGGATATCCCATCTTTGATGCAGATTCCGAGCCCCCTTTTGACTCCTCTGATTCTGAGTCTGATGATATTCAAAGCTTACACACAATTACTGCTCCACAAGACCTCTATTCCCTCTCTCCTAAACCTTATCCTTTGGTCCAACTTTCTATATTCCCTAACTATCATCATGATCCAATTCCAGTCTCTGCACTCTTTGATACAGGTGTTGTATCCTTTATCCTCAATCCCAAGGTTCTCCCTGATGAATATTGGGAACCTTGTACCCAAATATTCCATTCTGCTAATGGTGAAGATTTTGTCATCTCTCTCATCATTCATATCCAGATCTTTCCTAATCTCACCCTCACACACCGAATCCTTAGTTCCAAACTACCTCGGAAAGATTTGATCATTGGTTTTGAGTTTATCCACCAGATACCCAACCTCCAGTTCACCCCAACAGGTCTTCTTTATATAATTTCAAACACTACCCTAGAATTTCCTTAGCAAAAACTTCCTTAGCAAAAACCTCCTTAGCTTCCCTGACAGACTTTCCCAACTCAAAGACCACATCATACAATCCTCCTGTGCAGAAAGTCATTCCCACTTCCTACAAAAATGCTCTCATCCCTAATGGCAAAATTCTGATTTCTTTGCTTATTTACCCTACAAAACTCCAAATCCTTCTCCACACAAAGCCAGCCATGCAGGAATGTCCCCTGACCATTTCACCTTTGCTACTGCTGAACTTTCTTCCTTGTTGACAGAAAACCTGATTGAACCCACCAATTCTAATTGGGCTTCTCCAGCCTTCTATGTCAACAAAAGAACCAAACAACTCCATGGAAAACTCCGTCTGGTTATCAATTACCAAGAGTTGAATAAGTGTCTCCTTGATAACAAGTTCCCTTTGCCTAGTCGTCCTACCCTCTTCCAATATCTCCCTAAGGCAAAAATCTTTCAAAATTTGATTTGAAGTCTGGATTTTGGCAGTTAGGCATTCACCCTGATGATGGGTACAAAACAGCATTTTGCATTCCTAATTACCATTATCAATGCACAGTTATGCATTTTGGTTTAAAAATTGCCCCATCTCTTTTTCAAAAGGCTATGAGCAAAATTTTTGCCCCTTTACTTCCTAATATTTTAATCTATATTGATGATTTACTGTTGTTTTCTGAAACTCCTGATCAACATCTTTCCTTACTTTCTGAGTTTCATGCTTTAGTCCAAAAACATGACATCATTCTTTCTGAAAGAAAAATGCATCTCTGTACATCGACTATTGATTTTCGGGGCATGAAAAAACCACAACCACATTTGGCTACTAAGCTTCATGAATTCCCTTATCAGATTACTGACAAGCTTCAACTTCAACAGTTTCTTGGCATTGTCAATTATATTTGTGAATTCATTCCCTATATTTCTCAGTTTAGGTCTCTGCTCAGTAAGCGCTTGAAGAAAAATCCTCCACCTTGGACTGATACCCACACTCGTGCAGTTCAACAACTAAAAAGGTGGTCCAATGACATTTGTGCTCTGAATATCCCTTTTGATGGAAAATGAATCCTCCAAACAGATGCTTCTGATCTATATTAACAAAGGTCGTAGACAAGTATGTGGTTATCACAGTGGAGAATTCAAACCTTCTGAACAACACTACCACAGCACAATCAAGGAAATCCTTGCCGTTAAATGTGGTATTGAAAAAGTTGAATTCTTCTTGATTAATCATACTTTCCATATTGAGTTAGATATGGCCTCTTTTCCCCGAATGCTTGATTTTAAGCAAAGACTGGTCCCTCAAAACCAGTTACTCTGTTGACAACAATGGTTTAGCAAATACTCTTTCACTGTGTCTCATGTTCATGGCAAAGACAACATTCTAGCTGATTTTCTGAGCCGACCTCACCGTTTCAAAACCCAAATAGCCTCACCATCCCAAAACCTCATAACTCCTCCTATATAGTGTCTCGTCCCACTTTCCATTCCTCACCTACCTATTGAAGTCCAGGAATAAATTCTTAACCTTGTCCTCCCAGCTCAAAGAACCCTGAATGCTGCCCTTTTTCACAGACTCCTCCTTCATCATCATGGCCCTAAAACCTTTAGAGGTATCGAATGTGACCCAAACCATCCCTATTTCACTATACTAGACATCTGTAACCTCTGGTCATTACCAAAAATAGCCCTTTGCTTCTTCTGGTACGTTTTGGAATCTTATTCCATTTGCTTCTGTTTCAACACCAATAAGTTATATTCCTATTTGTGGACTTGTGATAATGCCCGGGATTTAGACCTTGAAAGTCTTTACATGTTCAAATTGCTAAATCGGTTTCAAAATACTGCTGGTTGGTTCCGATTCCTTTGTGAACATTATGGACCCTATGTATGTATCCGATTTCACAGGCCAGTTTGCAATTTAGTTCAAAGACAAGAACCCAGGTTGTACCACTTCTCCGTTGAAGAAATTATTGGTTGGTACCCTTTCAACATTGCTAATCCTCTTGTCCAAAGAAGACACCCGGATGTCCGAATGGATATTCTACACAAAATGGCACTCTGTAATGGTTACACAGAAATTGAAGGTCTCATCCCTGCTACTCCCATGGAAATCCCGGACTCTCCTCATTGGCCAGATCACCCTTATTATGCTGAAATCTTACTATTCATGAGTAATCATCCAGAATTTCACAACTATGATCAAGATGCCCACTTGTCCTATGTTTATGCCCTTCTAGACAATTCTGATGACTCCGATGGATATGGCGGTCCTCTTCCACATGAGCTCTCTGATGATGACACTGATGATTAAAAGTTGTCGATCATTGTTCATCCAGCATGCCTGATGTCCCTGTCACTGTTCATTCAGCATGCCTGATGTGATGTCCCTATCACTATTCATCCAGCACGCTTGATGATTGCTTTTACTATTTACTTTATTCTATCGCCCCCCTTGTTGACCACTGATGTAATGTTTATTTTACTTTTGGCTTTGTCGGCCACCTTTTCGTTTCCCTAATGGCAATCCTTATGACTTACCCTATTCCTTGGTTTGGTTTGAAATCCGAATTTGAAATTCGAGAAGTTGTATCATTATAAGTAACTGCCACCCCCTTTGTTTAGCGGCAGAGCAGAGCAGAAAGAAGTTAGAGAACAAACTCAGTAGTTTGTAAAAAAGTTTGAAGTTTGTTTTTCATGAATGGTTTTCATTACTTCATAGCTTGTTTGGTGCTTTTAGAACTCTATCTTATGATCCTATACTTATTTGCTACACCAAAAGCTATAGCTGATGGTAAGGGTCAGGATACTTCCACTTAAGCCTTACGCACTCCACCACACTCCGCATTGCCCAAGAGGAGCGGCCCCACATTGTTTCGCATTTTGCAAGGGGCAAGCTTCGAACCCGTGTGGGTAGGAGCAGCAGAGACTTAAGCTTAGCTCTAAAACCAGCTGCACCAAAAGCTATAGCTGATGGTAAGGCTCAGGATACTTCCACTTAAGCCCTATGCACTCCACCACGCTCTAAAGGTGAGACAGGCTTAGTACCAGAAACGTGCTTTTCATAGCTCGTAACCCAAGAACTATTAATAAGCTGTTGAAGCTGTTCTTTGGAGATTTGTCGAGGAACAAAGTACAGTGAGGGGTGTTTGGTGTGTCAACAGAGAGGAATAGGGATTCACCATTTTGTAGGTGTGAGGGCAGAGGTAAATCAATAGAATGATTTTGAAGACAATAGGCCATTTTGGTGGTGAAGGGTAGCCGTGAGAGTATTTTCTAGTTCAAGACCAGAAATCTGTATTTGAACCTTGAGAGTTTCTTGGAGAGATGGATCTTCCAAACACATGGTGAAATTGGGGAATAAAGTGATAAAGATGGTACCGGCATTCAAAGTGGTTTGAACAGTACCAATGACTGCATGTTCATATTTACGGAATCTGGCATCCAATAGAACTATGGGAGAGATCATGGGAAGAAATTTATGGGTATGCAAAGTGAGGGCTAATTTAATGGCTCCAAAGTGGGAAGACCCTTCTTGTCGCCATTTATCAGGAAAATTTTTAGGAAAGCGGAGAGTGACATACTGTTCGGCAGTGGTAGTAGAAAGATGAGAAAAATAACAGGCTTGAACAAAGTCTCGAACTTGAACCAGGGACTAATGACCTAGGACCTGTTTGCGACGTCGGCCAAACTGAGATTTTCCTTTTTGATAGACTGTATAAGGATTTACTAAGGGATACCAGGAAACAGGATATTTATCTGACTCAGGAAGGTAATCAATTTCATAGACATGAGGTATTTTTGGAACTCGGAGAGATAGGGGAAGACTTACCATTGAACTAGATTCAAAAGATGTAATTTTAAACAAATAAATTAAAACAAAATTTTCTCACTCCAATGTTTGCAAACAACACGCCTTACCACGGCTTGAGGGGCAAACTGGCGGATTTTTTGCAAAAACAGGTTTTAGAAATCTGAGTTGAAAATAACCATCAACGCTAGTTTTCTGCCACAGACCAACTGAGTGTTCTGATTACTCTATTGTGAAGGATCCTTTTCAGGCAATCACAGAGTAAGAGCATACTAATCACAGTCAGAACTGGAACATACTAATCTGAGCGATGAAGTTTTCCGAAAATTGAAATGGAAAAGGCTACGGCTCTGATACCAATAAGTACAGGATCATAAGACAGAGTTCTAAAAGCACCAAACAAGCTATGAAGTAATGAAAACCATTCATGAAAAACAAACTTCAAACTTTTTTACAGACTACTGAGTTTGTTCTCTAACTTCTTTCTGCTCTGCTCTGCCTCTAAACAAAGGGGGTGGCAGTTATTTATAATGATACAAATTCTTGGATTTCACATCCAGATTTCAAACCAAACTAAGGAACAGGGGAAGGGATAAGGATTCAAACAAAGCGGAGAAGTAAAGGTGACCGACAAAGCCAAAAGCAAAGTAAACATTACATCAGTGGCCTACAAGGGGGCCGACAGAATAAAGTAAATAGTAAAAGCAATCATCAAGCGTGCTGGATGAACAATGACAGGGACATCACATCAGGCGTGCTGAATGAACAGTGATAGGGACATCAGATGTGCTGGAAGAACAGTGATCCACAACTTTTAATCATCAGTGCCATAATCAGAGAGCTCATGTGGAAGAGGATCGCCATACCCGTCGAAGTCATCAAAACTGTCTGGAAGGGCATAAACATAGGACAAGTGGCTATCTTGATCATAGCTGTGAAATTCTGGATGATTACTCATGAATAGTAAGATTTCAGCATAGTAAGGGTGATTTGGCCAAAGAGGAGAGACAGGGATTTCCATGGGAATAGCAGGGATAAGACCTTCAATTTCTGTGTAACCATTACAGAGTGCCATTTTGTGTAGAATATCCAGGCGGACATCCAGGTGTCTTCTTTGGACAAGAGGATTAGCAATGTTTAAGGGGTACTAACCAATAATTTCTTCAACAGAGAAGTGGTACAACCTAGGTTCTTATCTTTGAACTAAATTGCAAACTAGCCTGTGAAATCGGATACATACATAGGGTCCAGAGTGTCCACAAAGGAATCGGAACCAACCTGCAGTATTTTGAAACCAATTTAGCAATTTGAACATGTAAAGACTATTAGGCTCTAAATCCCGGGCATTATCACAAGTCCACAAATAGGAATATAACTTGTTGTGTTGAAACAGAAGCAAATGGAATAAGATTAAAAAAGGTACCAGAAGAAGCAGAGGGCTATTTTTAGTAATGACCAGAGGTTACAGATGTGGAATATAGTGAAATAGGGATGGTTTGGGTCACATTCGATACCTCTAAAGGTTTTAGGGCCATGATGATGAAGGAGGAGTCTGTGAAAAAGGGCAGCATTCAGGGTCTTTCGAGCTGGGAGGACAAGGTCAAGACTTTGTTCTAGGACTTCAATAGGTAGGTGAGGAATGGAAAGTGGGGTGAGACACTAGATAGGAGGAGTTATATGGTTTTGGGATGGTGAGGCTATTTGGGTTTCAAAACGGTAAGGGCTTCTCAGAAAATCGGCTAGAATGTTGTCTTTGCCACGAACATGAGACACAGTGAAAGAGTATTTGCTAAACCATTATTGCCAATGGAGTAACTGGTTTTGAGGGACCAGTTTTTGCTTAAACTCAAGCATTCGGGGAAAAGAGGCCATATCTAACTCAATATGGAAAGTGCGATCAATCAAGAAGAATTCAACTTTTTCAATACCACGTTTAACGGCAAGGATTTCCTTGAATTCTCCACTGTAATAACCACATACTTGTCTGCGACCTTTGTTGTCTTCTTCAAGTAGGACAGTGCCCCAATACAGATCAAAAGCATCTGTTTGGAGGATTCGTTTTCCATCGGAATGGATTTTCAGAGCACAAATATCATTGGACCATCTTTTCAGTCCAAGGTGGAGGATTTTTCTTCAAGCGCTTACTGAGCAGAGACCTAAATTGAAAAATCTGGGGAATGAATTCACAAATATAATTGACAATGCCAAGAAACTGTTGAAGTTGAAGCTTGTCAGTAATCTGATCAGGGAATTCATGAAGCTTAGTAGCCAAATGTGGTTGTGGTTTATAAAAACCATCAGTTTTTTTCATGCCAAGAAAATCAATAGTAGATGTACAGAGATGCATTTTTCTTTCAGAAATCTTGATGCCTTGTTTTTGGACTAACGCATGAAACTCAGAAAGTAAGGAAAGATGTTGATCAGGAGTTTCAGAAAACAACAATAAATCATCAATATAGATTAAAATATTAGGAAGTAAAGGGGTAAAAATTTTGCTCATAGCCTTTTGAAAAAGAGATGGGGCAATTTTTAAACCAAAAGGCCTAACTATCTACTGATAATCGTAATTAGGAATCCAAAATGCTGTTTTGTACCGATCATCAGGGTGAATGCCTAACTGCCAAAATCCAGACTTCAAATCAAATTTTGAAAAGATTTTTGCCTTGGGGAGATATTGGAAGAGGGTGGGACGACTAGGCAAGGGGAACTTGTTGTCAAGGAGACACTTATTCAACTCTTGGTAATTTATAACCAGACGGAGTTTTCCATGGAGTTGTTTGGTTCTTTTGTTAACATAGAAGGCTGGAGAAGCCCAATCAGGTTTTCTGTCAACAAGGAAGAAAGTTCAGCAGTAGCAAGGGTGAAATGGTCAGGGGACATTCCTGCATGACTGGCTTTGTGTGGAGAAGGATTTGGAGTTTTCTAGGGTAAATGGATAAAGAAATCAGAATTTTGCCATAAGGGATGAGAGCATTTTTGTAGGAAGTGGGAATGACTTCTGCACAGGAGGCTTGTATGATGTGGTCTTTGAGTTGGGAAAGTCTATTGGAGAAGCTAAAAAGGTTTTTGCTAAGGAAATTCCAGGGTAGTGTTTGGCCTTTATAAAGAAGACCTATTGGGGTGAACTGGAGGTTGGGTATCTGGTGGATGAGATCAAAACATATGATCAAATCTTGCTAAGGCAGTATGGAACCAAGGATTCGATGTGTGAGGGTGAGATTAGGAAAGATCTGGATATGAATAGGTTTACTGATGAGAGTGATGACAAAATCTTCACCATCAGCAGCACAGAATATTTGGTTACAGGCCAATATTCATCAGGGAGAACTTCGGGATTGAGGACAGAGGATACAGCACCTGTATCAAAGAGTGCAGAGACTGGAATTGGATCATGATGATAGTCAGGGAATATAGCAAGTTGGACCAAAGGATAAGGTTTAGGAGAGAGGGAATAGAGGTTTTGTGGAGCAATAATTGTGTGTAAGCTTTGAATGTCATCAGACTCAGAATCAGAGGAGTCAGAAGGGGGCTCGGAATCTGCATCAGAGATGGGATATCCAATGGCTAACAGGGTAGATTCAGAAGGAGATGGATCAAGATCGAAGAGTGCTTCAAGATCATCAAACTCAGCAAGGGAGAGAAAGCTGATTCATCAATTTGAATCTTTTCTTTTCTTTGGGACAATGACTGGCATAGTGTCCCTTCTTGCCACAGTTGTAACAGACATCTGATTTGGGAGCAGAACCTGGGGTTTTGATTTTGAGATATCGCCATTTCATGGGTTTGTTTCTTTTCTTGAATTTCTGTCAAAAGGAACGGAAGAAGATCAGCGAAACTTGCGGAATTTCTTTTTCTTCTTGAACAAGGGGGTACAATGACAGTCATCCAAATCAGGGCACTTAATCTTCAAATGCTTATCAGTGCAAGCAGGAGACAAGCGGGAAGATTGTTTGTGAAATCTTTTCCAGAAACAGAGTTGGACACAGTGTTTTTCAAGTGATTGTTGCATAACAGCCCAAATCTGACCAAAAGTGATTTCTTCCCATTGTTGGGCAGTAGTACGGATTTGTCTCATTATTTCATCTACCAAATCTACAGGAACAGAGTTAACAAAGGCCTGTTTCAGACTTATATCATCCATTTGGTTGATGATATAAAATCTTTTGCACATTCGAGCATACTGTTTCTCTAAGTCCTTAGGCAAGATGGAGCAACATTCCATGATTTTCTCAACTCTGGCAGTAGTGATATCATGATCTGCGTCTCCAGTGAAATATCTTCGAAGGATAGCAATGACTTCTTCAGGATTTTCTCTTTGCAAAAACTGTTTTTGTCTGTATTCTCCAAGGGAATTCCAGAATTCACATAATGAGCCTTCAAAATGGGCTACAAATCTTTTAAGCACATTTTCCAATCATTATGTTGGAGATCAGCAAAAAGCCAAGCATAGAGGGACTGGAATCGGTCACGCCACTTGGAAGGAGGGAGATCATCCAAAGTAAACTTTGTAGTCATATGGTCAGCGTATGACTGAGGTCGTGGACGACGAGCTTGTGACTCATCAGGTGGCTCCAAGTCATCAAAATCTTCAAGCATCTGAACATTAGGCTGAGGATCAGGATCTGGTGCCATCATGAGGAGATCAAATTGTCTGAAGGGATCAAAATCTACTGTGCTTTACTCAGTATCAGTATCTGTAACACAAGTGGGTAGAGCTGCTGTTGAGGGAAGAGCGTGTATAGTTTTGAGGAAGGAAGAGATTGGGTTAGTTGAAGTATCTTAAATAGTAAAAAGTGTTGGTTTAGAGGAGGCTCCAATGGTAGGGTCATCTGGCTATGGTGTTTTAGTCTTAGAAATGGAAGGTTGAGTGGGAGGCACAGTGCGTGGATATGGTGCAGTAGTTTTAGGTTATTTAGGCTGAGGGACGGGAAAGGAAGGTTGTATAGTGGTTGTAGGTTGTTTGTCCCATAATGATAAGGCAGGAGAATAAGATAGAGTTGGAGGAACAGGAAGGTCAAATGTTTTAGGTGGGATCTGGGAGAAGAATGTTGGAAATTGTGAGAGGAAAAGATCTAATTGACTGGATAGGGAATTGTACTGAGCTTCAAGACCAGAGAGTTGTTGTTTAAGGAATTCCTTTTCAGACTGCATCTTTACCATTTTGGGAGACCACTCAGTAGTGTATTAGACAAGGTAGGTCAACTGTTTATAGATGTTTTCAATTTTGATTCGGACTTCTTGAATGAGAGACAACAGTTGCTGTGTACAGGACAAGTGTTCACTGAGCTGTGTCTGAACCTGCCGTTGAGAGTGTACGATTTTAGTCAGGGCTTGATTTTGTGCCACAACATTTTCACTTTGCCAATTTAATGCAGCTTCGACGGCGGATAACTGTTTAGGTTGTCCTTGAGAGTCCAACGTAGTAGGATTTTTGATCTTCCAGGAATGAAGACTTTGATTTTTCTCATATGGCGCAAGAGGAGGAAAATCAACATCATAAGATGATTAACCAGCATCCATCATGAGCAAAGAGGGAGGCGGAGAGCCAGGAGGATCCTAGGGCCATGGAGTATCATCAGGCTTCCAATTGGGAGGAGACAGAGGAATTGATGTAGGCAGCTGTTTTCTGGGATATAGCACATAATAATCAAATTTGCCACTGGGTTCGCCAAGAAGGCCAACTTCAGGGTCACCTGCAGCATATCGGGCAGTAAGGGCTTTCTGTGAAGACCTTTTGGGCGCAACTGGCTTGGCTAGAACAGGAGCAGGGGGCACACATGTAGAGCATGAACAGGTGTCAAATCAGATATGACCATCCTCTGTTTGCTTTTCATAGATGGGAGTGCCATCTTGTTGCCAACCTAGAATAGGAACTGGAAATGTCTCTTCTAAGGATTGAGGCTCGAACATAGAGATCTCTGTGGGGAAGATGAGAGTAGATTCAGATCTGGAAGGGAAAGTGATTTTTACAGTGCCATCAGGTTGTTCTTCCATCTGTGGATTGCTCATTTGTAATGGTGAGACAGGCTTAGTACCAGAAACTTGCTTTTCATAGCTCGTAACCCAAGAACTAGGAATAAGCTGTTGAATCTGTTCTTTGGAGATTTGTCGGGGAATAAAAGTACAGTGAGGGGTGTTTGGTGTGTCAACTGAGAGGAATAGGGATTCACCATTTTATAGGTGTGAGGGCAGAGGCAAATCAGTAGAATGATTTTGCAGACGATAGGCCATTTAGTGGTGAAAGGTAGCTATGAGAGTATTTTCTAGTTCAAGACCAGAAATCTGTATTTGAACCTTGAGAGTTTCTTGGAGAGATGGATCTTCCAAACACATGGTGAAATTGGGGAATAAAGTGATGAAGATGGTACCGGTATTCAAAGTGGTTTGACCAGTACCAATAACTGCATGTTCATATTTATGGAATCTGGCATCCAATAGGGCTATGCGAGAGAGCATGGGAAGACCTTTACGGGTATGCAAAGTGATGGCTAATTTAATGGCTCCAAAGTGGTTATGAGTGAACCCTTCTTGTCACCATTTATCAGGAAAATTTTCAGGAAAGCGGAGAGTGACGTACTGTTCGGCAATGGTAGCAGAAAGATGATGAGAGGAAAAATAAGAGGCTTGAACAAAGTCTCGAACTTGAACCGGGGAGGAACGACCTAGGACCTGTTTGAGACGTCTTCAATTTTAGCTGGTAGATAAGGTCAGGATACTTCCACTTAAGTCCTGCATGCCCTTGAGCTAATACTTCCACTTAAGCCCTGCACGCCCACCACGCTTCCGCATGGCATCTTTAGTTCTAATCTGGGATTGCCAGGTTTTGAACCCATGACATTAAGGACACAAGCACTTAAGCTTGGCTCTAATACCACTTGAGCTAAAAGCTATAGCTAGTAGCTAAGGTCAGGATACTTCCACTCAAGCCATGCACGCCAGTATTAAGTTGAGTGGTGTTCGTGTATTTCTTTGTTCAGCATTTAGTACGTGTTTATTTTGCAGGGGCTTGTTGGCTGGCAAAATGTATGTACTGCAAAAGCGTTGTCATTAACCTTATTTCCCTTATTGATCAATTTGGTTATGCTCTCTGGGAGGTGCTTAGCTGACTCTATTTGTAAATTTTACCAGATTCATTATGCTGATAAGATAGGAAGGCAAGAACCGTGGTATTCTTCTATAACGATCAACGAAGTTAAAGAGAGACATTAGTTTTCTTTCAAGTTCATGGTATTTTAAAACTTGATAACTTAAACATGATGTGAATATGTGTAGAATTTTCGGATTTGGGAGGATAAATCAATTTCTCATCTTATTAAGAACTAATTGCATTCCCGTATATATATATATATATATATATATATATATATATATATATATACACGGGAATGCTATAAAACGCA
>JAOXNR010053617.1:0-13902 GCA_028571225.1 Parsonsia alboflavescens | reverse complement strand
GCCTTCTGTTTCTACAGCAATGTGTCTTGGAGTACATCATCTTCTTATGGTGATAATAGAAGATGTTTAAAATGGCTGAGTATATCGCTATTATGTAGCAAGGGTATTTTGGTCATTTTATGGAGCCTCGAAAATTGTGTCTTAAGGTCCCTAATCTAGCCCTATAGTAAATGAGTGATTTTTTATCATTCTACAATGGGAAGTAAAGTGGAATTAATTTTATTCTAAATTATTTATTTTATTTAGTCTTATAATTAATTTGGACTTAGGTCCATGAGATTAATTATTGATTGGGCTTTAATAAAATAAATGAGTGGCTATTTATTTTCATTGGTCTTATAATTAATTTGGACTAAGGTATATAAAATTAATTATTGTTGGACTTAGACTGAAAATAAATAAAGGGTATCTTAGTTAAAGGGTCAAGATAATTATTTTGGGTTCATGATCCAATAAATAATTATTGAACCTTTAATTAAATTGAGGCTTATTGGGTCATGGCAAATAGAAGCCCAACTACTAATTAGGTTATTTTAGGATTATTTATATCCTATTATTTCCAGGAATTAAAAGAAGTTTTCTGAACCATAATTTTTCTGAACAGACGTGATTTTCTGAAAAAGGAAAATTCCAGTATGTCTGTTCATCTTTTCCACAGCCGCCGCTCCACAAAAACAGATTCCTCTTTTCCTATTCCCATCTGTTCACCCAGACTTTCATAGGGAATAGATTAGAAGGCTTTAAGTCTAGTAGATCTCGATCATCTCAATAGACAGATCTGCAGTTTCAGACATCAAAAAAGGTATGTTTCATTCTCATGTGTTAAAAGTTATTTTTAAATTTGGGATTTGGATCTCGTTTCTCTGTAGATTCGAGGTGGATTTCCCAACATTGTCTATCTCCTTCAAGGACGATCCAGGTGTCTCCAACCTGGATTCTCATGTTGTAATTGAGTAGGGAGATTTCTACTCTCAGGTCCATGACTCCCCTTTAGCCAAGGATGGCATTGTAAGCTCCGGGGGCACCCACAACTATCTAGTCCATCACCTCGGTGATTTCCCGGTCACCCATGCGAATCGTGGTTGGGACCCGTAGAATTCTATCGAATGCCGTTGAAACTTGTCAGAGCCATGTATAACTTCATCAATGAGCTGCTATCAATTCCCATCTGATCGAAAGCTTTGACGTAAAAGACATTAATAGCACTCCCCATGTCCACCAAAATTTTTCTCACCAAGAAATCGCTAATCTGGAGTGACACTGTCATGGGTTCTGAATTTCCCCCTCAAGCTCGCTTGGACCTCCTTTCGATGGTGTTTATCTCGCCAACTGGAAGTCTCGAGTTATGCTGGGCTGCTAGTGGCGGATTTGTGGCTCCCGCATTTTTGGCCAAAAACTCTTGCAAGTGCCCTCTTTTATCAGCCTTTCAATCTCACGTTTGAGGTCGAAGCAATCCTCCTTAAAGTGACCGTGATCCTTATGGTAGAGGCAAAATTTTGCTGGATCTCTTTTGGTCACAGGACTCTTAAAAGGCTTGAGCGGCTTTAGGTGGCCCCTTTTCTCCATGACCACCATGATTTCTACTCATGACGTCTTGAGAGGAGTGGTCACGAGGTCGGGGATAGTCTTTCTCCTCTTTTCTGAGGTCGCTCCTTTGGGGTGAGGGTCTTTCCTATCCCACTTTGATTTTTTAGGGCTTCTTGGATGTCCTCTATTGTCTTTTTCGGTGGTTGAGGAGAAGCCAAGGATCTTCTTTTGTATCGCTATTTCCTCAACCTTGATCAATTTTTCTAGGAGCGTCTGTAGCTCCTTGATTGTTTTCATTGGCTCCTCGACCAGCCTGAGGGCTACATACCCCCCTTGCAACCCTTGCTTGAAGGTAGTGATGTAGATGGCATCATTTTTCTGCTCATTCTCTCCTACTTTGTCCATGAAATGACTGTAGTAGCTTCTGGTGCTCTCACCGACCTTCTACTTTATGAGGAAAAGGTCGTTGATATCTTTTTCGCACCTCATGCTCCCCTAATAGTTCTTCAGAAACAGCTCCTTCAACTATGTCCAGCTCAAGATGCTTGCCGCAGGAATGCCTTCGAACCAAGACTGGGCCATTTTGGTCTGTGTCGACCGAAAAGCTCTACACTCGACCTAATCATTGTGCTCGAACATCTGTATATAGGAGATGTACTCATCAATGTGTTGCTAAGGTTCCCAAGTACCATCATATTTTTTCTCCAATTATGGAGCTTTGAAGCCTATTGGCATCCTACCTGTTCGACTGCTATGGACAAACAACAAAGGCTCAGTAAGCTCCGCAGCCCTCTGCAGGTCTTGATTGGCTGGGGGAGTTGCTCTCCTTAGTGGATTGGGGGCTACCCCTCAAGCGTTTTCGTCTATCATTTCAATAAGGCTAGAACGAGAAGGCATCCTTGCTCCAATTCGTCTATCAATTTGTCTATCGCTCGTCGAGAGCTCCCTTGCTCTTCAAGAGCGGCATCCTATCCCTGACTACATGACATGGCTACTTGGTTAACCCTGTCTCTTAGGTCATTACCTCTTTTAAGATTTAAGGTTTCTCTGAGGTCGGTAACTAGTAGGGTCACTCCTCTCTGTGGCCTTTCTTGCTGTCTACCTATTTTCCAACTTGTTTCTTGAGGTCGAGAGTGATTCCTCGTCCTCGAGGGGGGAGACTAGTTAGGTTGTGCCCGTTCTGTCTCTCCTCAAGGTGGTTGTGAACTTCTCCGAGAAGGCTCCGAAGAGCGTCCAGTGGACATATAGTCTTGTCTATTGGACACCCTTTCCAAGGCTATCACCATTTGTTCCATGAGATTGACCTGAATCGATATCTGAGTCCTTCCAGATCTTGGCGGCCTAGGTGGCCTGAAACTGTTGTCATTGGCAGCGGGATCCAGGGGTCCCTACTCCGGCCTTTCTTGCACTGGCGGCGGTTGGCTGGGGCCCTTTGGGATGGACTACATTGTGTTGGACATTTGTGGTCCTCTTGAGTGCTAGGTCCCGAATTATCATTTCCAGGGGCCTGTGCCGGTGTTGGTACTTCGGGCACTGTTTCATCGATGCGCAATTGTGTTCTGGTAGGCGGTCTGCCACGGCATGAGAAAAAGGCTAGGCTTTGTATAGGAGAAAATGGCTAGGCTTTTTCTTTCTAAGTTCCCACAGATGGCGCCAAATGTGAAGGGGCTCGAAAGTGAGCACTAGGTCACCCCACAGATCAAGATAAAGCTTCGTGGTCAGCAACCTGAAAAATGAGGGAAAAGGTCACCAAAGCGGGCTGTCACCTGGGGAAATGTTCTGATGCCTAAGTGAGTATTCCGAGGGGCAATCTAGGGTCCAGACTGTTCTCCGAGATTTGTCTTCTTTAGAACCCCTTAGTTGTCTATCCTTAGACCGATTGTATGTTTTTTATTAAGTAGGAGAAGAGAAAGTCCATTACCTCCTCGATTGAGGCTTTGCATTACGTAACTAAAGGCCATTAGGATAGCTGTGGGATTCTGCTGATGCTCGCCAATTGCTCATAAAATCATGGAGTTTCCCTGGGATGAGAGATCTTGCCATTCACATCTGTTGAGACCTACGAGCTCACTAACTGACCTTCAGACCAACTTCGTGACCTCTCTGTGGATATTGAATGTCTCTAACATCTCTTCTAGTGAGGTTTCGTCGAGTGATCCAAGGCTCATGGGAGTGATTAGGAGTCGCGCACCATTGGTCGTGGCAGGGAAGATCTATGAGACGACTTGGAAGTTACCATGTCATAGGCCAAAGTCCGGTGGTGCCTCTCTCGAGCTCATTTAGCAAGTTAATATCCTCTAGGTCGATGACCTAGGAGGTCGGTGGTAGCAGGTAGCTACCTACCTTTCCTCCTTGACTTCGTGAGTCTGACTTTCAAGTATTGAAGGCATAGTGCCTTTAGCCCATTTGGGTTGACTTTGGTCCGAGTCCTACCTGTTTCTATTGACTTATCCGGATTGTACCCGTTTTATCCATCAATTAAAGAGTGGAAAAGAATCGAAAGGAAAAAGAAGAGCGATGGAGCTCAAAAGTGGACTCCGGGTCACCGCAAAACCGTAATGATTGCAACGATTGCAACCTGAGAAGAAAGTAAGCAGGTCACTGGAGAAGGCTGCTGCTTAGGGAAGAGCTCCGATGCCTGAATCAGTATTCTGAGAGTAATCTGGTGTAATTAATTCTCCAAAAGACTATCCTTATCTGTTGACTGATTATCATTTAATTATATATTAAGAAGAAATTAGTTACCTCTTAGATTAGGGCTCGTCTATTACATGACAGTAGGCATTTAGGATAATCATGAGATCATATCGAATCTCGCCAATTGCTTCTAGAACCGTGGAGTTTTCTTCGATAGAGATATCTTGCCATTCATGTCTCTGTCGAGAGCAATGAGCACGCTAACCAACTTCACGACCTGCCCATGGACATCGAGGGTCTCAATCATCTCTTCTAGGAAGTCATGCCAAGTGATTGTAGGCTCATAGGAGATGTTAGAAGTCTTGCACAATTTAGACATGGCATGGAAGATGTATGAGACCGATTAAATCTTACCAGGTCGAAGGTCATGCTCTGGTAAGACCTCTCCCGAGCTCATTTGGTAGGTCGATAACCTAGGAGGTCGGTGGTAGCAGGTCGCTGCCCACCTATCCTCATGGACTTCATGAGTTTGACTTTCAGGTATTGAAGGTTGGGGCCTTGAGCCCATTTGGGTAGACTTCCTTCCGGGTCATGCCCGTTGATGTTTACTTGTTAGAGTCTTATCCGTTTCTCCAATCATTACCCCCCTTTAGGCCCTGCGACCTCAGAGGTCGTGGTGCCTAAATTACCATCTTTAAGTTGTGTCCCTTGAAGGATCATGCCGCTTCCTTTCCCAACAGCTATTTATAGAAGAAATGTGCTTCTTCAATTTTTGAGAGCTAATCTGTCTGGCCTTTGAAGACTAACCCATATGAATTAGGAAAGTCATCCCATTTCAATTCCGTGAAAATTAACCCATTACAGAATTGGAAAGTTGCCCTATTTCGATTTTGGAATTAACTGACCTGTTCCAGATTTGGAAGGTCATTGCATTATTTAGTAGCCCAAGAGGCTCCTTATCCTATATAAATTATAATCCTTCAAATTTCAGAACTTACTCAAACTCTCATGCAACTTTGCAAGAAAATTACTTTCTGTTTTTCTCTTTCTCTGTTCGATCAAGCTAGTAACTCAGGACTATTTCCCTTCTCATCTCAAGGATCTTTACCGAGTAAGTTTTCTTCTCTTTTCCTCTGAAATATTTCATCTTTTTCTAGTAAACAGAGATGTCTACCGTGTTAACCTCAATGTCTTCTACGTCTAATACACCCTCTCCCAATTCGGGGAGAGGTAGGTCCCTCTCCTTCTCCTACTAATTTGGAGATTGGGGTTTTCTACTCACCCCTAGTTTCTGTCAAGGCCCCTTCTATTAACGATGAAACTTATGAGCGTTCTAAAATAGGGGCTTATTCTGTGTCATCTTCTTTAGACCCTACTGATATTGTTGACATTAGCAGGCAGAGGGCGCTACAAAAAGGCGAAATAGTCGCCGCCATGGAGGATGAGTGCACTTATAGTAAGGGCAATGGACGTATTGTCCTTTATTTTTCCGACCTCAGGGGAGTTATTCTCCTTCCTTTCCTTCACCCTCTGTTACTTGACCTTGCACACTTCTGGGGCTTTCCCTTGGCTCAAATCATCCCAAACTCCCTTCAAATCATGGTGCTTCAATAGCGACCTGCCATCTTTCTAGAGTTCCAGTTTCTCTGGAACTCTTTAGGACCTTTTATAAGCTAGATGTTTCTTCGACCTCTAAGTTTTCCAAGGGATACCTCCAATTCAATCCTAGGTATAAAGTAGTAGGTCCTTTTCAGTCCTAAGGTAGGGGAATGGAACGACCTCTTCTTCTTTGCCCACCTCCCAAATCATTTAGTTCTGTCCGAGCCTTACCCGGATTGGAACCTGAACTTCTTCTTCTTCAACGAGCTCCCCATCTTGTCCATTGAGCAATTGAAGCATAGGGACCTCTTAATCGACCTGGCTAATTTTGATAGATTCAAGGTTGGGTGTACTACCCCAATCTAGCCTTCAACCTTCCTTCTCCGCACTGGGCTAGGAAACCCAACAAAGCATGACCTTCTTTTGGTCAGGGGAGCTCTGGGAATATCCTCTTATGGTACTGAGCTTTCTTGTCTATACTAAATTTATGCTCACATTCACTTGTAATGTTGCACTAACAGTTTTTTCTTTCTCTTTCTTTATCTTGACAGCATTGAGAGCCACGTCTTGGATCTTCAAGTCTGCTCCTTCTCCAACCCCTACTGGCGGAGCCCAGGGCACTACTAGCACTTCTTTTGCTACCGCTCTTGTTGCTAAAATTCCTATTCCCCAAGTCAGGGGGAAGCAGGTGGTGGCTGAGAGGACTCAAGGTGCCATAGAACAAAACTTGATGATCACGGGATGAAAACTTTTGACAAGCCCATCAGTATTTCGTCCTTATCTTCTTCTCAACCAGCCAAGAAGGTTCCCCAAAGCTCCTCTGGGAAGGTCAAAGCCCCTACGACCTCGGGGTCCAAGCCAACCTTACTGGGCTGCGCCACTAAGAAGGTCTCTTCAACTTTGAAGAGGTTGGGGAGTGCTAGTCCGGTGACTCATTCTACTAAGGGGATGGCGAGATGGGTTACTGATCTCACCATGGAGTCATCTAACTCCCTACATCAATGGCCTCACTCCCAATCCTTCCTGATGGAGTTCACTCTCTCAGTTGACAGGGAAATCTACTGGCAACTGACCGACGAGGAGCTTGAGAAATTCACTGCTTCTCTTCACACCACAGTAAGTTCCCGCAATCTTCTATAAGTTTTTAATTGGTTCCATTTTAATCTGACTTTTATACTAACCTTCTTTTCTCTTTACAGAATCAACTTTTCCTTGGCGAGCGATTAAGAAAGACCAAGAGTTTGCCTCTTTTATTTCTAAGCTCCAAGACACCATGGCTCTCTTGGATTAGAAGAATGCCGATCTCAAGGCCTCTACTGAGCAGGCCAACACCTCTGCTGACAAAGTGACCAGACTCCTCTCTGAGTGCAGAAGAGAGACCGATGAAGCCAGAGCTCATAGCCAGTTAATGTCTACAGCTTTGATGGAAGCTGACATGAAGAAAAAGGAGCTTATCGACCTCAGCATCCAACAAGGGGAACATGTTCAAGAGCTCGAGGCTAAACTGGGGGAGCTTCAAGGCCTTTGCGATGAGGATGGTGTTCCCTCCATGGAGAAGCTCGAGGGGATCCCCGCCTTTCAAGGGTATGTGAAATCTTTGATGCGGCCTCAGATGATGGGGTTGTACATAGGATTGTGGACAAGCTTACAGAGCTCAACCCAAGGATAAAAACTGACCTTAAGTTCAATGCCCAACTCTACCATCCAGAGCTAATTTCCTCCCTCCCCTGGGAAATTGAAAATCTAGCTCCAACTTCACAAGAGAAGGTTGCCACAACCGAGGTCCTGGCCCAAGTTGGCTAAGCTGATGAGGGCCCTTTGGGGAAGGGAAAGGAGCTCATGGAAGCAGCTCCTGAGGTCGAGGTCATGGAGAGAGAGGTCTTGGATGTAGATCCCAAGGCACATGTCCTTCTTGAATTTATGACTATGCTCAGCCATAGAGGTCTAGTTTCTCAGTACCCTTCTCAGCTTCTACATGCTCATTCTGGGGGAGGTACTTTACCTTTCATATGTAGTCTTTTATTTGACCACATTGTCTACTGTTTTGCTGGCCCTTCCAATGCTGTTTGGGCAAAACCAACTGCTAAAGAGGGGGTCCCTCAAAGCAATAGCCTCATCGATATCCCAGGGGAGGATAGGAGGATGATGAAGATGATGTGCCTCTTGTCCACCGTTTGCCAAGGAAATAACTAAAGACTTCATGAGGTGGCAAGGGGGAAGATTTTTGTAATAGAATAGGGCTTTTTTCAATCTTTCTTCTTTAAGGCCTCGAGTATTCAAACCATTACATTTCTAAATTTATACTAAACATCTAGGTGTGAGCTCTGTTTGTGGCCATTCTCCTTCTTTTTTTGTATATCAACTTGAATTTTTCTTCAAGAAACTTGATGTTGCTTTAATGCTTTTGTGCATAACTTTTAAAACTCAAGTCAAATAAAATGAAGTAAAGCTCAGGGCAAATAGCATGAAATGAGGTCTTAATAAGCTATAAAACACTTATCTTTCATTTATGCCTTGTTGAAACTAAAACTGAAGAGGTCGTCGAGGTCATCTTGCCTTCTAGGGAGGTCTCTTTAAACAGTTTCCCAAGCTTAATTGACGAGTCTATGAGGTCTATAATGTCTAGAACTTTAGGCATAGAATTTCTTTAGGTGGCAAGCTTTCCAAGGCCTTAGGAGTTATCTTCCTTCGAGATCAGCCAGCTTATAGCTCCCTCCTTTGTGGACTTCTTGGACTATATAAGGTCCTTCCTAGCTTTCTTGTAGCTTGGTCAATTGTTCTTGTTTCCCCACATCTGATCTCTTGAGGACCATCTCTCCAACTGTGAAATGCCTTGTTATCACTCTTTTGTTGAAAAAATTTGTGACTTGCCTTTTGTAGATCCTATCAGCCTCCATTGCTTTGTTTCTGACCTCTTTGAGGAGGTCGAGGTATGCCCTTCTCTCTCCCTCGTTTAAGAACGAATTATATTCAGTCAATCTTCAAGACTTCATTCCAACCTGTACTGGCATTATTGCCTCCGCACCAAAGCATAGGATGAAAGGTGTCTCTCCAGTAGCTTTTCTAGGTGTTGTTCTATATGCCCACAGAATGCTTGGAATTTCATCTGGCCAAGCAAGCGTTCAGCCTTCTTTCTCGAGCTTGGTGACCCTTGTCTTGAGCCCTTCCAAAATAGTTCTATTTGTAACCTTAGCCAGTCCATTAGCTTAAGGTTCTCTCAAAATGTTTTGAATGGGTTGCCAACAAATTGCCTCCCATTGACTGAAATAATAGCTAGGGGGATCCCAAACCTACACACAATGTTTCTCCATACAAAAGACTAGACTCTTGGCGATGAAATTATTACCATAGGCTCAGCCTTGACCCATCAGGTGAAGTATTCTATGGCAACAATTAGGAATTGAACACCCCCCACTCCTTTCAGGAAGGGTACTAGAATGTCAACACCCCAGATGTCAAAAGGTATTGATGCGTTGTTAGATTGATATATTATTGGCAGCACATGTGATTTATACCCATGCAACTAGCAGCTCGTGCATTTTTGTATGGCTTTCTCAATGTCCGATACCATTAAAGTCTAGTAGTATCCCGTCCTCAGAATTTTCTTGGCCACAGTCTTTGTTCCTACGTGTGATCCACATACCCCAATGTGTACCTCTTCAATGACATACCGTCCCTCTCCTTGAGTAATGGCCAGGTATATGACCTCCAATATACCGCATCATCTCCTATCAGGATGTAGCGAGGTGACCATCTTCGCACATGGTGAGCTTCTTTTAGGTCTTGTGGAAGGTCACCATTTTTTATTAACTTATATATTAGATATCTCCAGTCTGAATGATCCTCTATAACCAAGTTCTCGTCTTGGTTTATGCTGGGAGAGTATAATTGTTCTACCAGTAACTCCGCATTTGTTCCTGCTATCTCTTGGTAGACCTTCGATAGTGCTTCTGCCTCTGCATTTTGCTCTCTGGAAATTTGCTCAATGATTAAATACTCAAGTTTAGATGTGATATCCCTTACTCTATTGAGATATTTGATCATGTTGTCCTCTCTAGTTTTGTATTCTACAGCAACTTGGCTAGCTATAACCTGCAAGTTAGTATTAACGTGAAATTTCTGCACTTTGAGAGCTCTTATGAGTCTTAGACCTGCTAAGAGAGCTTCATATTCGGATTCATTATTCAAGGTTGGAAATTATACTTCATAGAGTAAGGGATTCTCACTCTCTTAGGGCTAATCGGTACTATTCCCGCACTTGAACTTTCCTTTTCTGTGGAACCATCTATATACATTACCTAGAGGTTACTTTTGCAGGTGCTTGTGAGCGTAGCCCCAGTGCATTCCTCTATAAAGTTTGAGAGAGCTTGAACTTTAATTGCTCTCCTTGGTTCAAATTTAATTTGATAACCCGAGAGCTCAAGAGACCATTTCATGATCCTGACCAATAGCTCGGGTTTTGCTAGAACTTGTTTTAGTGGTAAGATGGTTAACATTTTTATCAGGTAAGCTTCAGAACATGGCTTTAACTTCCTTGAGGTAAGAACAATGAGGTATAAAAATTTTTCAAGGTCCGAATATCTAATTGCAGGACCTTGGAGCAAATGGCTTACATAATAAATAGAAAATTGTAAGCCTGACCTTTCTGCCAAAAGCACTGAGCTGACTGCTTTTTTTGTTACCATAAGGCACATCATGATTTCTTCTCCTGGCCTCGGAGATACGAGCTGAAGAGGGTTTCCCAGGAAGTCTTTCGGTTTTCCAAAAGCCACTTGACAATCTTCAATCCACTGGAAATCCTTTGGCCTTTTGATGACATCATAGAATTTCTCTCCTTTGTCTGCCATTTTGCTGACGAAGAGTCCCAGTGCTGCCATCTTCCCCTTTAGACTTTGAACCCCTTTGATGTTTAGTGGCCCTTCCACGTCCACCAGTGCTTTTATTTTGTCTATTTTGGCATCAATGCCTAGCTCTAATATTATGAAGCCCAGGAATTTGCCCATTGATACTCCAAAGGAGCATTTGTCAGGGTTGAGCTTCATGTCGACAGCATTCAAGGTCTGGAAAGTTTCCTTGATATCTTCAAACGTCCTGCACTTGATCATAATGTCGTCCAAGTAGACCTCAATGTTTCTCCTAAGTCGGATCTTGAACACCTTATGCACAGTTCGCTGGAATTTTGCCTTTCCGTTCTTCAAGCCAAACGGCATTTTTTTATAGCAATATGATGTGATCTCAAATTTGAAAGGAACCCTTAATTCTTCAATCAAAATTAGAACACCCAATTTGAGATCAACCTAAGACTTCATACAAGAGGTTCAAGCAAGAACCACTGACCATAATGTCCCATAATATGATCTAATGGATTCAATTCCCAATTCGACTCTATTAACCCAGCCAAGTATTGAAGATCTCTAAAGTTTCACTAAGAACCCAAGAAGAGTCATTAGATGAACACTCAAGAAAAGTTGTATTTGATCCTAGAGGATTCTTTCAATTGTTTGAAATGTGTTTGTAGGATAAGTTGGCTACAAATTACAAATATAGAACTATTTATAGTCTCATCACTAAGAAACCCCAGGAAAGATTAGATATTTGTTTAACCATCTCAACTAGCTGAAAACACAGAAAAGTCATCGAAAACAAGTGGAATCGTCCAAGATTAGTCAAGATCGCATTTGAGGCAAAACAGAGAAATTGGAGCACAGAGCTATCCGACACTGGATGACAAGCCAGACAGAGCGCCAGATCTCCTCTGGAATAGCCCGGTGCTGCTCCTTGCTTTCAACCAGCACCGGATGAAACTCTACAGTGCGCCAGATGAACTTTGCTTCATATTTCAACAGTTGCTCGTTCCAATTCAAGGCTTGCAATGTCTTCTATTATCCACAAGTTAAATTCTTTCCTTGTTTGCTCTTCATCCTTTAATGATAGCTCTTCAAAGATTGTTCAGAAACCAATCATATCTTCTCTCAACTGCACAAATGTGATCAATGCTTGCCTCAACTTGGATGCTCTAGCTCTTGTAATAGGATCGAAAGGTATCATAGGTGTCAAATCTCCATCATTCCCCCTCACTTCGAAAGGATTCGTCCTTGAATCAGCTTCATCTACATCAAAAGGAGAAAGATCACTAACATTGAAAGTTGAACTCACATTATACTTACCTTGGAAATCCACTTTGTAAGCATTATCATTAATCTTCTCTATAACTTGAAATGGTCCATCTCCCCTTGGCTCAAGCTTAGTCTTTCTAGAGTGAGGAAATCTCTCCTTTCTTAAGTGAATCCATACCCAATCACCAACATTGAATTTCATTTCCTTCCTTCCTTTGTTGTGTTGATTGGCATAACTTTGGGTTTGCGTTTGGATGTTCTCCCTTGCTTTGGCATGTAGCTTCTTGATCATTTCAGCCTTCCTTTTACCATCTAAACTATAAACTTCATTCAAAGGCAAAGGGATCAAATCTAGAGGTGTCAAAGGGTTAAGTCCATAAACTAATTCAAAAGGAGAATAGTGAGTAGAAGAATGCACACATATATTATAAGCAAATTCAATGAAAGGTAAACATTCTTCCCAAGACTTCAAATTCTTTTTTTTTATGGCTCTTAACAAAGTTCCCAAAGTCCTATTTACCACCTCCGTTTGGCCATCCATTTGAGGTTGACATGTCGTGGAAAAACACAATTTAGTTCCTAATAAACCCCAAAGCACCTTCCTAAAATAACTCAAAAATTAGGTATCCCTATCATTAACAATAGTTCTAGGAATTCCATGCAATCTAACCACATATTTGAAAAACAAGTTTGCAACATTATGAGCATCATCAACTTTTGAACAAGCCATAAAGTGTGGCATTTTAGAGAATCTACCTACAAGCACAAGAATTGAATCCTTACCCCTCCTAGACCTAGGTAAGCCAGGCACAAAATCTGTAGAAATATATTCCCAAGGTGCATGAGGAATAGGTAAAGGCATGTAGAGTGAAGGGAAGGCCACAAACAGACCTCCTCCAGGCATCAATCAGAGAGAGTCTAGAGAGGGTACTGACATTACCTTTTGTTTTGATTCTCAGACAGAAGACGAACAATGGAATTTATTATCTACAGTCACCAGCGAAAATCTTTGACCTTTGCCTCTACTTCGTCACACTTACGTCCGCTTCTAATGTACATCTCATGAACAAAACAACAAGAATAAACACGATTAAACTGCTAGATTCAATTGTGAATATGGTTTTTTCGTTTTTTTATTTCTCTAAACTTTCAATGTATCTACGAAGACACTCTGATGGAAAATTATATCAGTCATTCAGAAAACTAGAATAACTCTTGAAGACTTCGTGAAGAAATCGTCAAGATAATTCTATCGTAACTACCGATAGGATTCAAAATCCAAACTGAACTGGTTAATAGAAATCCTATGAAAACAAAATTGTCCAAATTCAACGAAGTTGGATAATTACAATTTAACACATAATTAACATTTAATTATGTTTTAGATTTATTCCTATTCATGAATTGGCCTAAACAACTTTAGCTAATTACGTGAGGTTTCCAAACGAGATATTACCCTTTAAGCGATACGTTTGAATGTGTGACCCAATAAGTCCTCATAAAATTGGCATTTGACATTAATGATATTTAATGTCATGTACAATAAGCGGTGTCTAGCAACACATTATTGCAATACAATCAACAAGAATGTCGGAGACAACACAAAACCTTCTGTGATAAAAATAACATGTCTTAATCTCTTTGTCTAGGAAGTCATAATTGAACACGAGTCATGGAACTTGTTATACTCGTAAAGTTCAATATCTCAATTCTCAAGCCCAAGTAGATTAATTAAACAGAATAAGATAAATATCTCATATCTACTTATTCGAGCATGGCCATGCATTTCATAATCTCACTCTCGCTTGTTATATAAGAGTGACAAATCTTATCTTGATCATTCAACATTCCATAGCAGAAATTATTACATACTCAATACATGCCTTGCTGTCAACTCAGTTAAGAATGACGTTTGACAATATCAAAGTATGCAATCTTCATGCATTAATCTCTGATGACCTCAAGTCAAAAGATGAGACATAATTATCACAACGAAATCACTCATGACACTTATATAACAATC
>JAOXNR010053616.1:0-13904 GCA_028571225.1 Parsonsia alboflavescens | reverse complement strand
TGCATAGTAGATCAAGACGTCCAGATCCATTCCGCAGGACAAGATCTCCGCAAATCTTCAAACCAGGTATCGTTCTCGATCTCTTATTATGTGAGAGAAATTTGTTTTTTAAAAAATCCTGGGACTCCGGATTCGTTTCTTCTTGGATTCGGGATCCGGTTCCCCTTTCAGTCACGCAGCCCATGGCCTGCCACCTCTGCAAGACCACCCGTGGAGAAACCGGATTCATCAAAATCAATCGAACCATGGCTCCATCTCTCCTCGGTTGCCTCTCAATAATACGCCGATCTACTATCCCATAACGTAGACCGGTGAGGAGAGCGAACTCTTGGTGGCCCAGTCGGTGCAACCAACCTCCAATAAGGAACCACATCTCGTCGGGCCAGGCACCATCTAGAATGACCTCCCGTCTCAAGATATGCAAGGTAGCCCTGGAATAGTACCCTCCACAATAAAGATCCACCATGTATCCGAATGACCCTCTCTCAAAACGCTCCAATGCCTCATGGCACCGTAGTAGGTCCACAATCTGTGCAACGGTTGAAAACTTGACGTGTGCTCAAAGTGTGTTCCCGGCAAGCACGGCGGGATCGTGTCGAAACTGAAAAGTATGATGGGTGGGATCCATATCTCTACAGTTTCTAAATTAGTTAATCAAGAATTTCGAGACACATAAGATATCGAGACACACTCAACTGATTTCGAGACATATAGTTTCTAAATTAACCCAGATTTTCAATTACATTTCTAGACACACACAAATCCTTTCAAGATACTCAAAACCCATTTCGAGACCTAAAGTTTCTTATCAAAGAATTTCGAGACACACAGTAGACATTTCGAGACACACAGTATACATTTCATGACGTAAAGTAAACATTTCGAGACATACAGTAGACATTTCTAGACATAAAGTAAACATTTCAAGACACAAGTAAACATTTCGAGACACAATTTAAACATTTCGAGACGCAAAGTAAACATTTCAAGAAAAAAAGTAAACCTTTCAAGACACAAAGTAAACATTTCGAAACACATTTTAAACATTTTGAGACACATTTGAAACATTTCAAGACATAAAATTCAAACTTATAACCATTCACGATCCAATACAGTTTCAACAAAATACAAAATCGAAGTTAAACAATACAGGCATTCAGTGCATTTCAAGGTTTTAAAACAAAATCAAGCTTTCAAGAAACGAAAAGACACAATGTCAATATTGAAGCTTCACATTTGCCAACAACCAAATCTTAAACATTCTAGCATATTCGACACAAAATCAAAGTTCAAGTTTGAAGAAAACCTACTGGTAATGTTGTGTCAACGACGATGAGGTGATCTACCGGCAAATGGCACCATTGCTGGAGGTGGACTCTACCGGAGTGTGTCACGAAGAAGGAAGGAGGGGCAGCCTCGGTTGGGAGTGAAGAAAATGAGAGTGGAAGAACGGAAGAATAGAAAGAAAGGAAAGAAAATGGGTGAGAGTGAAGAAAAATGAAGAGTGGAGAAGGTGGAGAGTCTTGGTGGTTTGGCGGTGAAGATGGTGGAGAGTCGGTCTCGAAATAGGAAGAAAAAGAACCGTTTGTGCCCTCGTCTCGATTTGGGTATAAGGGTAAGGAAGTAATTTCCCATTTCTATTATAATTTTTATTATCCAAAAATGTTAAAATTGACTTTTGGATATAGATTGAAATTGGGGCAACCCAATTGGGTAGAAGTGAAATGTTTTCAGAAAGTAGATAAAATTGAAATTGGATCAACCCATTTAGGTATATTTGGGGATTCCTTTCATATTATAATTAGGAAAGCAGCACATATCATGTTTTCGGGTGACCCAGGGAATATTTCAGTTGTCAAAATTGATCCTTAAACCTACGGTGTTCAAAATCGATTGGCACTAACCGAACAACTCAAATATATAAAAATAAATATACTTGATAATTTGGTTCGGTTTTAGATTTTCAAAAAAAAAAAAAAATCTAAACGATTACAATTGAACCAAACAATTCAAATATAATAATATAAAATAAATAATTATATTATATTTAAAAAATATAAGTAAAAAAGTAAATTTTAATTAATTGTTAATCGGTCAAAACACTATAATGTATTATAAATAGAATTATAATATATATTATATATAATGAATATAAATATATCACATTGAAAATTTTGAGAAAAGAGAAAAAAAGTTTAATCAATCATAATCGAATCAAACTGCTCAAAACTGATTTACATATGGATTGGTTTGATTCAATTACACTATAAAATTTATAACCAATGATTAGAAATTTTTCATAACCAATTACGATAGTTAGGTTACAAAATTTAACTATAATCAAACCATACTGAACTGTGAACAAGCCTACTTAAACAAACCAAGAAGGATCCCCAGCTAATTCTTGTCCAAAAACTACAAGCCATCACGCCCAGGATAAAGAGAAATAATCCAAACGGTAAGACATCAGGCTTTTTGAAGTCCAAAAGTTCTGTAAGGAGCCCAAAAATTAAGAAAAATTCTGAATCCCCATTGCCAAGGAAGAAATTTCTAAATATACCCAAATTGAAATAGGTATTCTAATTTTACCTAATTTCTGATAACATTTCATTTCTACCCATTTGGATCACTTCAATTTCTCTCTATAATCAAATTGAACTTTTATTATTTTGTTTCAATAAAAATTACCCACAAATAGGAAATTTCGCCCTTACCCTTCATACCTCATTACCCAAATCGAGACTAAGGGGCCTGAAACTTTTCCACTTCCCATTTAAGACCCAACTCCTCACCTTCTGCTTCTTCACCGAAATTGTCCCTTCTTCCACGAACACCATTTCCGACCCATTCTTCTTCTTCACTTCTTAACCGAAGCTCCCCTTCCTTCTTCAACACACTCTTCAACAGTGTAGGTGTACGACAATCGCTAGTCCAACTCCACTGCTCATCGTTCACCTTGTCGTTTTCGACACAACATTCCCTGTAGATTCTCTTCGCACCTAAACCTTGATTTTGTATCGAATATGCTAGAATGTTAAGCTTTGGTAGTTGACAAAATGCAAAGCATTATTTTACAGTGTATTGACATTGTATTTTTGTTTCTTGAAAGCATGATTTTGATTTAAAAGCTTGAAATGTATCAAATGCATGTGTTATTTAACTTCAATTTTATATTTGTTGAAAGCATGGATTAAATTGTGTTGTATTGTGCATGTTTGTGAGATTGAATACTTAGGTTCCTAATAGAAATTGTATGTTTCCGAAAGATTTGGGTGTGTCTCGAAATGGTTTATGTGTGTCTCGAAATGTAATGGTTGTATCTCAAAATAATAGTATCGACTGTGTTCTAGAAATAGAATAGGTTGTATCGAAATAGTATCTGCTGTATTATAGAAATAGTATTGGCTATGTCTCGAAATATTAGGGTGTATCTCGAGACACAACTGATACTATCTGGAGACACAATCAATACTATGCCGAGACACATCTGATACCATTTCAAGACACAGTCGATACTAAGTCTAAGTCTCGAATAGTTTTGATTGTGTTCCGAAATAGTATCGACAAGTTCCAAATAATAATAACATTATTATTAATAATTAATTCGAAAGTGATAATTAATATTTTCAACATTTTAATTTAGAATTAATGTTTTTTTATAAATAAATACATTGTACTAATAAATAGATTATAATTAATTATATTAAAAATCCTTTGATTCGTTTGTAGCTTAATTTATTTAAATTAAGCAATACCCATTTGGGTAAAGATTTAAAATTTTTTTGAACTAATAAATAAGAGATAGGTATTCTCCTAAAAATTATACTGTAACTTTTAAATAAGACGTAGATGCGATAATTTTTTTTCTTTCTTTCTTTCTCAATACAATTTTTCTAATTAGGATATATGAAAATATTTTTTAGCCTATTTGCAACGAGTATTTTGGAGCGTGATTTATTTTTTGTAGTTCTAAAAAAAGCAAGTTTAACTAAACGATAATTTTTCTAATAAACTGTTTCCTTTGTTTCGTTGCTGTAAAGATATGGACCTCACCCGTTGTACCTTTCAACTCCGATACGACCCCATTGTGCCTACCGGGAACACGCTTAGTGCACATGCTAAGTATACTGCCATCATAGACACAGTCGAAATAATATGGCGCCATGGGGCACTAGAGCGTTTTCATATGGGCCCCTTCAGATGCATGGTGTATCTTCCCTATTACCATGGAGCCTACTATGCTAGGGTTGCCTTGCATATCTTAAGATGGGAGGTCACTTTGGAGGGTGCCCTACTCGACAAGATGTGGTTCTTCATTTGGGGCCAGTTGCACTGATTGGGCCTAAAGGAGTATGCTCTCCTCAGCGGTCTACGTTATGGGAGAGGAGTCCAACACATTATTGAGAAGCCCGTGACAGCCACCTCTGCCATCGCTCGATTGATTCGGATTGATCCAGTTACTCTGAATGCGGTCTTGGAAAGGTAGCAGGCCATGGTAGTGGAAGAGCCATTAGTTGATGATGCCCTCAGACTGGCATACGATATCATCATAGGTCACTGGATACTCACCCGAGCGCCATCTACACCCATCCCTTTTTAGGTATGGAGGATGTTAGACGATCTGGAGGCTGCAGAGTCATTCCCTTGAGGAACAATTTGGTGGAGTATGACGGTGCACTCCTATAGACAAGCCATCGAAGAGGACATAGTTAAGAAGAGACACTTGTACGACAACTGTTAGCTGTTGATGGTAAGTTTTAATATTATTATTTACATTCGTATATCAGTGATGTGTTTTAGATTCTCTAAATACTTGAAATTTTTTTAATCTTATCTTTAATTAGTGGTGGGCATACGATCACTTAACATCCCTGCTTCCTCAGTTGTGTAAGGACGCACAGGATGCGGCTAGATGTGGCACTTCCCACGTTGATCCACAACGTCTGAGGTGCCTTAGCCTTCGGTGGCCCCAGCTTCGCCCCCAATTGACTGGGTCCAGATGCTTAATGTCATAAGTGAATACCTTATCAATGTTCACTTTCATTTTTAAATTAGATAATATCACTAAATTAAATTGCTAATTACAGGTGTTTGCTAGCTCCCCGTACATTGAACCTGATCAGGCGGAGCGGCAGCAGTTGTACTAGGCCTATTTCGCCCTCCTCCCCCATATTGCATTGACATGCTAGGGTAATTATTTGCCCATCTCATTCTGGGAGGCGTGTGGACAGGGATCACCAGTTCAAGCCATCGATGAGGTTAGACTAATCACAATTTCCAAAATTTAAATTAATTTTGTATAATACTAAATACGAAGATCATAATTACTTTACTTTTATTTTATTTTAGATCCCACATCTTGATAGAGATATTTCAATCAGTCCGACGAGATCTGATTCAATCCAATGGATGGTATGTATCTCATGATATTTTATGTTGTTGCAATAGATTAGTCGATGCCATATAACGTGATTGTAAATACTTTGTTGGTTTGCTTGCCTTGTTATTAGGTTATGAGTCCTCATATTGAGGCCACACGGCTGAGCCTTCCGGCCGAGGAGCGGACGAGCAGGCAGCCATCTCCCAGCCGGACTCGATAGGAAAGGAGTCGATGCCAGGTATGTACCTCTTATTATTTAAATAAAATGCCCGAATCTCATAGTATGTAATCTAAGTAGGTTTTTTAATTATAATCTCCTGCGATGACCTATCTTCTCATGGCCAGGGTCGAGGTCCTTTTACATCAGTATGAGGATCTGCCCATCCAGAGGCATGATGTGGTCCTCCAGAGGCTCACGAATATCAAGCGTCGCCTCGATATGCTGGAGAGGGATGATAGTCGTGGAGATGATCCAGCACTACATGACTCCCCTTCTTGGGAGCTTGATATGCCCATGTCGGAGGGAGTTACGCACTCCATTAACGTTTTAGTTTAGCCATTAGCCAGCCCCCTTCCGGCATCTCCTATAGTCCCTGACCACACCATCCAGGTAAATTCTAGATCGTAAATTCTTATTCATTTCGGTTATTGTATTTTATCTAATTTTTAATTTTATTCACGTCGATCTTTTTTTAAATAGTAGATCAATGCATCTGTCAGTCGGGGAGAGGATCAAGTAGATCCACCGACTCTGGCATCTCCTATAGTCCACGATGATACCATAGAGGTAAATTCTAATTCGTAAATTCTTATTCAATTCGGTTATTGTATTTTATTTAATTTTTAATTTTATTCACTTCAATCAATGCATCTGTCAGTCAGGGAGAGGATCGAGTAGATCCGCCGACTTTGGTAGTTAGCGATCCTACTACCCCTCAGAAGGTAATTTTATTGTTAGTAATTCTCGTTCGTTTTTCATTATAGTTATTTACTTCGTATGAGTAATACTTTTAAATCACTATTCGTTCTTATTAATGATTGATTTTTACATTCTATCAGGAGCTTGGTCATACAATTCAGGCCAAGGCCCCAGTTGCAGGTGTCCGATCACCTTTCACCCGGCTCACCACATCGAGTTGTCGAGGCCAAAGAAGAAGCCGAGGATGAAAGTAATGAAGGCGACTCGAGTGTTGGAGGTGCCGGGTAGATTCCTCCTGCCGTGGAGGAGTGAGAGGTGCAGTGGGGAAGGGGGGGATTCCTGCACCCGTGGTGGACCCCTACCAACTCAACTTGGCATGGCTGGATGTCTTCTGTAGCACCGAAGGTCTAGTGAGGTATTTCACTTTCCTTTATAATTTATTTGCATTTTATAACTTTCCCGTTTTATACTCTAACTAAGTTTTTGTGATAGGCCCTCGACCAGGAGGGCCCTGTCATTTGTCAGGGATGACCTCAAAAAGGTCAGATCCATGGAGGGCCTGGTCGAGGACCATCACATGGATTAGTTTATGTGGGGGTTGTAAAGAGCGGTTAGGGAGACATCAGATCTTCACACCTGCCAAGCCCGCTTCCCTCTCCCTTAGACTTACCTTTACGTAAGTATTTTAAAATAGTATTGATCTTTATTTAATTTACTTAAGTTACAATACATGGATATAATTTTGGTTTTTAATCAGGTCAAATTACAGAACATTCTTCGAGGTGCGTGGGAGGAGATCATTGCATCTTGGGCAAAGTTGGGGACCTACAACATCGATGCCTTTATCATTGGGTGGATAGGGGGAGATGAGGACATGGGAGAGGTGGCATGGTGGGAGACACATGAGGTATTTCAATTTTTTTTTTCTATAAAATTCTTGGTGGAAATTATGGTTTATTTAACACTAATTAATTTAATATTTACACTTTATATATGGATCTTGATGCCTTGTTGCCTCCATGAGCATTGGGTGTTACTTCGAGTCTCATTAGATAGGTCTTCGATCACACTGTATGATCCAAAGCCATCTACTGAGGTGAAGGCATCTCGATTGGACCTGATGGAGCCGGTCTGTTCTCTGATGTCAAGACTTTTGCAGCAGGCCGGCTATTATAGTAGGATGGGATGCCTCTAGGCTCAGAGGTTCACTGTGAATTTTTTTGACCCCCCCCCCCCAACGCAGCAATGCACTCCATCCCCATTTAGCCAGACAATGCTAGCTGAAGCGCTTACCTCTACTACTACATGGCACAGCTGATGAGGGGGCATCTTAAGGAGATGCTCGACTTGCCTTCTGTACCCCCTATGGCGCAACTCGTTAGGGATGAGATTTCCTAAATCATGTTGCAGTGGAGCAATTTGTCATCATAGGCCTAGATTTTTTTTTCTTTTTTTTTTTAATATTGTAAATAATACATTGAGGATAAATGTATATTATGTAAATTATATATGGTATTCTTGATTTCTATTGTATGTTAATTCTGTAATATTTAATTCTACTATACGTTAAATTCTATACAAAATTAACTGTCTAAGTTTCCATAATAAGATTGGCTAGGAATAATGCTTTAAAAAATAACTTCAAAGGATTCCATAAAAAAAATTTCCAAAAACCTTTAAAAAATCAACTTAAAAAGGTGTCATTCAAAAACCAGACCGAAACCCCCCTGAAGACCGAAACTCCAGGTGAAGATTGAAACCCCAGGTGCCAAAACCCCTAATGTCGATCGAACTAGTGTGGACCAAAATGTTCGATGTAGACCGAAACCCTTCATTATACAAACTGAAACCCTAAATGAAGACCGAAACTCCAGGCGAAGACCAAAACCCTCATTGTGGACCGAAAACCCAGGTGAAGATCAAATCCCTCAATGCAGACTAAAAACCCAGATGAAGACCGAAACAATTCGTAGTGTAGACCGAAACCCCAGGTGAAGGCCAAAATGTCGAGTGAAGACCAAAACCCTCATTGGACACCGAAATGTCCAGTGAAGACCCAAACCCTTAGTGAAGACCAAAACCCTTTAGGGTGTCGACCAAAGCCCTCAGTGAAGATTGAAACTTCATGTGAAGACCGAAAACCCAGATGAGGACCGACATGTCCAGTGAAGATCGAAACCATTTCCAATGAAGATCGAATTTCCCAGTGCAAACCGAAATGCCCGGTGTAGACCATTCTCGAAACCCAAGTAAAGAAATGTGAATTCATTCTTCACCATTTTCCTGCCCTTCTTCTATCACTTCTTCTTCTTCATCATCATCAAGACCCTTTTTTCTTCACTTCTTTCTCACTTCCTCTTCACCCCCCAGCCATAGACGATCAGGCCAGTCTGGACTCCACTTCAGGCTATCACCCCCGTCATCATCTTCACTACATTTCCGGGTAGGTTTTATTCACACTTGAACTTTGGTTGTATGTCGAATATACTAGAATGAAATGGGTCGAAGCATGACTTTACAATGTATGTTGGTACCGAAATGCATGATTAACCTGTGCTGTGTTGAAAGCATGGATTAATCTGTGCTGTGTTGTGCATATTTGAGATTGAATACTTGGGTTGAAAATGGTGGGTCAAGTATTGAACTTCTGTGTTCCGAAAAGATTTCGGTGTTTCTCGAAATGGTTTGGGCATGTCTCGAAATAGTATCAGTGTGTCCGAAATCACCAATCCAATTCTCAAAATGGGTTTCGGTTTTTTTTTTTTTTTCGTGTTGTGTTTGTCCTAATTTATTTTCCAAGTTTAATGACTGCAGAAGAAGAAAAAAAATAGCCGAGAGTGGAGTTGAAAGAAATTGGATAGATTTTCCCATTGAAGTATTGGAGTTGATTTTTTCGAAGCTCTGGAATCTTGATGCAGAAAACTTGTTGCTAGCATGTACCTCATGGAACAAAGTAAGGAAAGCCTATCAAGCTGCCTATTTTACTTCTCGTTGTAAAGAAGGACTGCTTGTGTGGGTTGATTCTGAATCTAGGTGGGGTGTATCTTTATGCCTTTAGGATTAAGATATGAAGTAGAGATAATATAATATGTTATTATTGGTTTTCTTCAAAGTTGAAACACTTTTGTTGGAATCTGAATTGTTATTCTGTTGGATTTTGTTGCAAATAGTGTTGGATATGGCTTCCGTATTCACTGTGCTCAGACAAGTTGGAAAATCGTGGCCAAAGAAGAAGATGTAGTGACAAATATGCAATTTAAATTAAATGACAAATTCATTGTTTATTAAAATAACATTTACATGCTATGAACAGTGTCAACACTAATATTGCCTTCATAAAAATCCACATCCTCATCAAAGACATTGACATCAACATTAACAAAATTTGACCCCTTGTTTCCCATTGAGTAACCTTGTCCAAAATCAAGAGATTTTTGTGTGGGTATTAGATCAAATATGAGCACTTCATAATTTAAGCCAGTCGATGTTGGATAATTTTTTTTGGGATGTGGGGCTTCCCTATCGTGAGCATTTGGACAGGTGAGATGATTATGTCCTTTTCTTTTGTATAGTTTGCACACTTTCCTTCTACGGTATTGTTCATTTCGAGAGAGGAAGCAGCCCTCTTGTAATATCCCAACGGACCTTCTGCCAATAAGAGGATTGCTGACCACTCCATCCATACCTGCAATTGAATTCAGAGACGAACAGAAGGACACGAGCTATATCGAAGGTGTATATGTCATTCTTAGTCTTTCCATGTCAAATGAATGACCATGACATAGAATATAATTGTGAGCCCTATTTTCATTATAAAAAGGAATTAAGGTAAATGAGTTGTAGAAAAATTTAATTACATGCTTAGAGAAATAAAAACAAAAGAAACAGTCAATTTTGAGATTGATCACTTGTTTCTCGAAATTGACCAGTACGTCTTGAAATTGATTCTCTGCATACCGAAATGGACTTTTTTTTTTAAAAAAAAAAATTAATCTTTGAGTCTCAAAATTTAATCAATGAGTCACGAAATTAACGAATGTCTTGAAATTGACCAACTGTATCACGAAATGGATCAAAAATTTTACCTAGCAACAACAATGACATGTTTGCAAATTATCTCTTCTAATTCCCATCTCCGACATCCACAGGTCTTCTGGACGATATCCACCACAACATTTGCTTCCTTTGGTAGATTTCCAAAGACATATTTCTAGCTATCCCGGATGGATGTAGTCCGTAGCCTTTCCAAGTCAACCTTCAAAGCTTCTTTCTCAATTCTTTCCATAACACACTTGTTGATAAAATTTTGCATTGTAGCTGCTGTTTCTCGACATTTGTTGAACCAAGCTTGACATAAACTCCTAAACAACTCATGTGCAGATGTAATAAGCAACTTCCGAGATTTCTTGATCGCTTAGTTGAAGGACTCCGGGTTATTGGTCATTATTTAGTTGTAGTGATTATTTGGACAGTATGCATGTGACCAACCCGGGAGTCCTACCTCGACATCCAACTAATGATGAACTCCAGGGTGCATATGTTGAATGTCTTCAAAATAGAAGTCACATATCCGCTTGTCGTAGGTATATGCTGCCTTTTTAAAAAGGATTGCAGCCCGAGAATTTTTGCACTTTATCTTTATGTTTTCCTTCAAATGCCAATAGCAAAAAGCATGTGGACTTGGAGATATACTGTTCTCACTGCTTGCAGTTTGCCTTTGTATAGGTCAGTGCAATAACCAAATCATCCCGCAATCCATATGTAGTTCAGAATCTTCTCAAGAACCACTCCCATGAATTATTGCCCTCCTCCTCTCCAAACCCAAAAGCAAGTTGAAAAGTTTACCCCTTTCAATTTGCATAGACAGCTACATAAATTTTGCAGTCACACATACCTTTTAAGTGTGTTACACCTATGATAATTACGGGCCTCATGTACTTGAAACCCTCAATCGAAGGACCAAGTGCACAAAATGACCTCAAAATTGGTCATCTCGCTTATGTATACTGGTCACCGTCCTTTACATTACAAGCTCCAACATGTGGAGGTATGACGGTAGTTGTCTGTGTGAGTTTTCTGGAGTTCAATAGGCTATGTCTTTTGCACGCTGTAAAGATCACAAAGCCTTGGTGTATCCAAGCTTCACACTATAATTCTGCCCCATGTCTTGAATCACAGTTTTGGGGGTGTGATTCACACCGGTGAGTTTACCAATGTACATTCAACCATTCGTTGCTGCACTTGCACTCATGTTTTAACGTTGCTGTATAGTTTGGATACAAATGTGAGTCGGGACAAATTTGTAAATAATCCAAATTTGGTATCTAGTTCTACAATGTGCACTTATCATGAAAGTATAGTCTTTTTATTCTTACATCGTGCCTCAAATCTTTCCTATCCGAACGTACCACTTGATATGAAAATCGGTTATCTAGTGAATATTGATCACTTGCTGCTGCCAATTCATCCTTATTGTTAAAGACTGCATCCTTTCCTGTATAACCCACTAGTGGAACAGTAACATCTTTGGAAAAATGCACCTCTTCATCATCATTCTAGACCATATTTTTAAACTAAATAGAAGGGTCTAGTATAAATTGGTCAAATAGAATCACTTGTCTCATCCCATCATCGAAGTTGTCGTCATCGTCATCATCTGCATCCTTAACACTGCGAATATGTTCTTCATCGTATTCATGATCATCACCTGTACGAATATATCCTGATGTCATTTGCATCAATAAATTCGTCCCTTGCATGATCATTTGGACCGGAAGGACAATTACCACCAGTATCACCATCGATGCCACCCTCATAAGTTCTTTGAATTTTGTTCACAACCACAACTTTAGAATTGGCTTGCCTCTTCAAATAGATGATGCTATATATGTCTTCAATATCCATTAATTTAATACTTCCATCAGAAAATTTAGAAGCAATTGAAATTATGTCAAACTGGTTTAAATAAATCTTCATCCAGTTTTCCATAGTTCTCCTAAAATCTTCGTAGTTCACTTCAGATGGTACAACTACTAGACGCACCCTTCCACTTGAGCAGCAATCCTAATGTAATTAATTTCTGCAGACAACACAAAGAAACCTATTCAAAAATGACCACTGAATAATGAAAAAAATAATTAAATAAAGGAGGGGAAGGACCGAAATCCCCTTCTCAAGAATCGAAACCCCCTTCTCAAGTCTCAAAATACACCTTCTAAAGATCGAAACCTCCTTCTCGAGTCTCGAAATTGCCTTTTCAAGGATCGAAACCAACCTTCTCAGGGGATCGAAACCCCTCTCAAGTCTTGAAATCCCCATCGTAAGGCACGAAATTCCCCACTTGGACCGAAATCTCTACAATCCCACCTTCCTTCTTTCCTCCTACTACTACCAAAATAACAATACACAACGAACAAAACTAGGCTTCCAAACACCAAAGAAAGAAAAAAAACAAAGAAAGAAACCGAACAATGTACCTCCAAACACTTCCTACCTTCATCTTCTTGATTCGGAAAACCAAAAATCACCAACTTAACTACCGAACACAATAAAAAACTGGTTTTCTTTTTTCTCTCCTACAAGGAAATGGTTCTTTGAGCAGTTTGCTTGTTCGAATCTTTTGATCAAATGAATGATGTTAGTTGTGGTTATTCAGTTCATTTTTACAACTTGTTGGGTTCGGTAGCTGGTTGTGTTGAATGTTGAGGGGTAAGATAGTAAATACATGTTAAAGGAGAATAAATGTTAAGTTTTTTTTTTTTTTTTCAAAAGGAAAAGTCAAAATGAGTATAGAATGAAAAGTTAGTTTTAGATATGAGTAACAAGTGAAATGTTGTAAGGATTTCAGTAAATAGGAAATAATTGTTCTCAATTTGGGTAGAAATGAAAACTGCCCCATTGCCAAGTAGTGAAGAACATGCAGAGCAACAATCCAATTTAGCAAAGTACAATCAGATGGAGATGGAAATTGACAATAACATTCATGCCAGAATAGCCAAGTGTTGTGCCTCTTTCTTTACATGCGCAATAGGCATGAAAGCAAAAAACAAATTCTTCACATTTATAGACCAAGTATTGACATGCTTGTCCATTAAAAAAAAAAACCTTGGTTTGATGAATTAAGGAAACAAGCCACTTTGACTAAACCTAAATGCTTGAATTGAAGTTGAATAACTATAATATAAGTTATTTTAATTTTATATTTCTTAATCAATAATGAAAAAATTAACTTCGTTTAATGTATAAAATATAGAGAGATCATTCAATTTACCTATTTTTTTCAATTTAACCATTAAACTCCATACTTATTCAATTTGACCATTATATTTTGTGAAATTTAACAACTAAATCCCATGCGGTGGTCTGGTAAATGGTAAACTATATGCTCTACCGATTGAGTAAATAAGTCAATTTTCATTTGCTAAGCTATGATGTGGCATCGAGTATTAATTTGGCAACGACAATGGTGACCTCTTTGCAACTCTCAAAGTTATTGTCAATTTCATCTCTTTTTTTTCTTTCTCTGCGTTTGTTGGGGGGGGGGGGGGGGGGGGGGGGGGGGGGGGGGGGGGGGGGGGGGGGGGGGGGGGGGGGGGGGGGGGGGGG